>CAJHQP010004122.1:0-58865 GCA_905132765.1 Moricandia arvensis
TCTTTATTGTCTTTTTATATATATGTAAACAAACATGAAATGAAGTAAGGATTTCGAATCCCCCCCTCTCTCTCTATATATATATATATATTGTCCAGAAATGTGTTTTTAAGTTCATCTATCTTGTTCTTCGCTCAAGCTCAACCAAACTCGACCATTCTCTTCTATTCTCATCGTACTTTTATAATTATAACAATTTGAACCAATAGAAGTTGATGTTTAATAACTGTTTGCAAATAAACTCTTATCTTAGGAAAAAACTAGTTTATTGATTGTGTCTATACTTATAAAACTTGATTTATTATTTGTATTAGCACTTTAAATTAGATTATAATCACTCAAAATTAATACCCTTGTCCATGAATTTTTTATTCTTTACTAATTGAAAGTTTGATTAGTATTTCGTGTCCTTGCACTAGTGGTTAGTCCGCACTTTGAAACCTACATAAGCGGTTATATTAAAGTATAATTAAGCAAAAGGTCTGACACCACTGTGAATTAAACGTATGCTATTAGTCTATTTTTTTGGACATAACATACGCTATTAGTCAAATGATATTGAGATCCTTTTGTGATATAATTTTCTTAAAAATAATTACGTTTATGAAGACAAAGTCTTATTATTGTAACAAACAGAAGGAACTCAACGTTATTTTAAATTATGCATTATTGTATTTCTTGAAAAGTTGATGAATCATCATTTTGATTTTGTATTGATAATTCGTACAACAAGAGGATATACTATAAGGAGGATCATTTGGAGAGTACAAAATTTTTTTTGAAGAGTACATATTTATTTTTCTATTTGTTTTTTGTTTATTCAAATATTAATTTGATTTTATAAAAGAGGGGATTAATAGAAATTTAAATCAAATTAATAAATGAGAAGACCATACAAAATAGAAGGACTATTAGTGTACGATCATTTAGAGAGATGACGATGTAGTCCTAAGGAAAGACGCTCTTCATATTTTAGTGATTAAAGCAACATACGCAGAGGCGATTGGGAGGGAGAAGGGAGCTCAATGAAGACACTTATTCAAGGATTTGAACGAGGATGGGCTCATGAGCATTAATGGACTTGGTCTGTACATGGTTTTGTCAAGCCCAGCATTGAAAAAGAGAATGCCACTATAGGCAGTAACGTTGGTGAGTACAATGCACTCTGTACATAGTTTCAAAAAGTATGTCTACGTGTAACATTATCTTTTTTTTGTCAACTGTAATATTATCTTAATATATGATGTTGTTTTGGACCTGGATAACAAAACTCATACATATTTGTTTCTGAACTCTTTTTCAAAAGACAATTTCTAATCAGAATGTTACACTATTAGTCTATTACTATCTGAACTTTCAATAAATGAACATGTTGATGTTTCAGTAATCTTCCTCTCACACTAAAGACCACACAAAATTTAGGCTTTAATTTCCAGCAGATTAATTGATATACTCACCGACATAGTTTTTCACCTATGTTTTGGAACACCATTAAGAAGATTTTGATCATAAGCACAAAGCACTAACATCCTTAATCACGATGTCACATTAACTGACTTTATCCCTAAGATGAACATGCATATGTCACACCCCTTTGTCCAATTCATATTTTCAAAATCTTTCTTTATACTGTTTATTAGGTTTCTAAGTCAATGTTTAACTTTTTATATTAATAGTAGGTGATTCTTTTGTGTTTATGCACGAATATAAATATTTTGAAATAAATAAATTATAATAACTGATTAACTTTTAATTCAATTTAAATAATTTTATAATATATATGTACAATTTATATTAACAATTGTTTTTTTGAATTAGACATGTGATTTTGTAAATGTAATATCTAGTTGGTTTAATTATCACTTGAGCATACTATGTTGCATCTACTTCTCTAAATTAAACATAATTTTTTTTGTTCTAAATATACTAAGATTTTGATTAATTTTGTTATTTTGAATTTAGGTTAGTTGTTCTCTTAAATATATAAACATGCTTTAGTAAAATTTTGTATAACATAATTATTTTGAGAATCAAATAGATAAAATAAACTAAAGTATGGATTGATAAAATTACATAAATAAATATAATGATAATATTTTGAATCTCATGCATATATTTTTTACAAAAGAAATAAGTTTTAAAAATTATTTAATATTTTATTTTATTTTTAATATGTTTTGAGGTATTTCATAATTCATAAGTATAAAAATAAATAAAATATTACTATAAAATAATATGTTTTATTTTACTATTTTTATCATTAACAAGATTATTTTTGTTAACTTTCCATTTTTATAAAATCACATTATATATGTTACTGGAAAAATTTAAAAAGGGAAATTAAATTAAATTGTTATTATGAGAAACTAACAAATAAAAAGAAAAGTAAATTCAAAAGTAACTAAATGTAATATTTTAATTCATTAAGGATACATGCGTAATTGACCATTTTAAGAATTAACGTGAGCGCAACATATAAAAAACTGAATTTCTCAAATATTATTATAAAGACGTTATTGTTCATTTTGAATTTAAATTAGGAAACGCATATCGGTTTATTTTTAGTCTCATTCCTTATGTTAATAAAATATATATTATTTATATATTGGATAATATTTGATTATGTTTTAGATGTACGCGTTGATTGATATCCTAACAAATAGAATTGTTGAGATGAAGCATACTATGTATTTTCTCTCAAGTAATTTTACCAATAATAGTAAGGTTTCATGTGAACCCAGTAAATTTGATCGGGATGGTCGAGACACAAACTATTGGGGCGAGAAAAGGATTGAAAGCATCAAAACGAAAGAGTAATAGACATGTAAACCAGGACAAGCTGCAATTTGGTGTTAATCGAAACTGGAAAACTGCAACACGTGAAGTGTGGTCCTCTTTCTTTTTCGTTTTATTCTTTTGTATCAAAATTGTCTCATTTGTTTCTGGTCTCTATAGCAATTTCGTCAACCATTTTTGTTTTTATTGCCCTAAATGAAACGGATTGGTCCATAAACTAAGCAATTCGCACTTAAAATACCTAGCTAGACGAAGAGATGCATAAAATATAGTATCAAAAAACTTATACTTCTTTTTTTTCTAATGTCAAAACCATTTTATTACTAAAGTTTGAGGTGGTATGAATAATCAGACTAGAATACAACAGCCAACATAATAAAAAATCCTATAAAAATAGCGAATAGTTCTAGATAAGAATCTGTATTTCCATTTTGTCATGAGTAGCATATCTAAAATATTGAAATATTTTCTTCAGTTCATGTATCTCTTTCAGTTCTCTAGAGAAATTCTCTCATGTCTGAGGTTCCCCTAGCATAGTTATCAAGTCTTTGCAGTCCGTCCTAAATACTGACATATCAAATGATATAACATGTTTCCCACTGTCCAACGTACCGCTTCCAACTCCATATGCAAAGCGGATTCTCTTTGTCTTTGATTTCTTGTACCTATAAGATGTGTCCTTCTAGTGTTATTTAGCCACATCCATCTACATATACTGAAGCGCGATGTAGAGGTTCAGGAACCATCTACAAAATATATATTCTCTAAGCTTATTGCTTTAGATGTTGTTATTAGTTGTTTGGATCAAATCAGTAGTTGATTTATTTGCTGTTAACCATGCTTGAAATTCATCTTCGGCATATCTTATCAGCTTCAACGAGTCTCTATCAATCCCTCTGAATAGTTTATCGTTCTTTATTTTTCAAAGATACCAAATTATCCATGGTAAGAGTTTCTATCCATCTACGGACCCTCAATACTATTCTCCTGCCAAGAAAGCTAATCTATGTTAGTGTATATGCTGGAAGACATTGTAGCTACTAGAGCGCACGTTTGAAGCGCTGGAGGACATTCAAAGATAACATGAGTTATAGACTCATCAAATTCCCCACATCTCAGATAAATATTATCATATCACATATGGTGACTAGTCAATTTCCTTGTGAAAGGAACATGTCATGAGATTGATTGCCATATACGTTGACAAATAAATTGAGGAGTATTTAACTTCCAAAAAAAGATTTGGAGTTTCGTGATGCTTATTTATGTGTAAACAAGATCTTCTCCAGGTTTAAGTATGTTTCTGGTCACCCAATATCCTGACTTAAAAATATACAAACCATTCTTGGTAAAACTCTAGAAATAAATATCATAATGTAAATTTCGACTTATGGCCAAGCTTCTAATCAAAGGTATATCTTCTTGTGCTACAAAGTTCTCAAGCATTGAAACATAACATCCTTTAATTCTTCATTAACAAAATCACTAACTGTCATCATGGAATGTGCTACCATGATATTTGGCCTAGCCGGCCTTGTTGGTGAAGTCGGAATCCATGGATCCTCCAAGCTTTTACATCATAACCTGAATGAATCTTCTGCCGAAAATCCACACAGCAACAGAGGCCTCAGAGTACATAAGTTGGTCTGTGAATATGAAGGGGTATCTATAGCACAAGATCGTAACGGCGAACTTAATCTATAGTAGTTGCCATGAAAAACCCAGACCACAAGAGAGTTTGGAAATTGTACTAATCTCCACAATTTCGCTAGCGCCCAGTAAAACTCATGAATCATCTTGAAGTCAATCCTCCCTTCTTTCTTGATTAATGGAGATTTTTCCATTTTTCCCCAATGAATTCTTCTTTTTGGGGTACTTGAGCTTTACCAAAAGTGTATAATGACACTTGTTAGATTTTCTCAGATCTCCAAGGAGAATAAGAAACTTGACATAACATAGGTCGGGATGGCTAGTAAAAGTGACTTAGTTAGCGCTTCTTTGCCTCCTTTTGATAACAATCTCCATGTCCAACCATTAACTATGTTTTGTAATATATCCTTAGAAAGGCAAAGAGCTTGCATCTTAATCTGCTGATATCTTATGGAATTCCTAAGTATGAACCTAATCCGCCTTCATTCTGGATCCTAAGAGTATCTTAAGTGTGCCTCACATACCAAAAACTTTCTTACTAAAGAATATAGATGATTTTTCAAAGTTGATGCGTTGTCGTGATGCTTTCTCATATTTCCTTACACCTTTCATAACTTCTTCACATTTACATGGCTCTGCCTTAAAAACAAAAGGTTGTAGTCAGCGAAGAGAAGGTGAAATACCAAGGGGCTAATGCGTGAAACATGCATCCATGTTATCTTTCCTTGATTCTTTGTGTGATTGAGAATGCTAACAAAAGCTTCAGTTCATAGAAAAATATGAAAGGAGACAAAAGATCTCCTTAACGTAAACCTCTCTCTGGAGTAATGTTCCCACTTGTTTAACCATTCATAAGGACCTTAAAATTAACCGTTGTAATACACCGCATGATCAACTCGATCCACGTGGTTGAAAATCCCATTTTTTGCATTACAACTATGATGAATGCCTATTCCATCATGCTATACTCTTTGCTCATATCAATTTTATTGCTACCTCTTATTCATTCCACCCGGTTTTGTTCTGAGCGCATGAAACATTTCATGTAAAATCATTATATTATCTGTAATTTGTCTTCCAACAACAAAATTTCTGAGTTTCAGAGATACAATCTAGAAGAACTCTCTTCAATATCTAACATAAGACGTTGAAGATTATCTTCTAACTGGCATTACACAAGCTAATTGGTGTGAACCGAGCCATTTCAGTAGGCTTATCTTTTGGGATTAGATAAATATCTGCGTCATTCAAACCTTGTGTCATAGTGCCATCAAAGTGCAACTGATTAACCATACAAATTAAATCCTTCTTTACAACATCTCAAAACCTCTTACAGAAAAGACCAGTCATCCATCTATACCTAGAACTTTTTAGGGTGCATCACAAATAATGCTTATTAAACCTCCCTTTCTGTGACAGGCCGTGTCAAGTTATCATTAATCGACTCTGTGATCATTGTTGACACATCGGCTAGAGCTTCTTCAATTTTTTCGGGCTTGACAATTCAAAAATTGTCTAAAATAACAGTGGAAATGACCACCAGTTCCTCCTCATCCTCTACCATATTTCTGGAGGCATCCAGTAAAAGTGTGATTCGATTCTTTTCCCTCCTTTGTTTTCTTAAAGCATGAAAGAACTTTGAGTTTCTGTCCCTTTTCTTCAACCATAGAACTCTAATCTTTTGTCTCCAGAACATTTATTCAGTCTTAAGAAACTTAGATAGTTCTTCCAACGCCTCATATATCTCTTCAGTAGTGGCTTGATAATCTGAATACAAGCTCTGCACTTTCTCTTTAAGTTCATCCACTTATTTCTATGAATGTAAGTCATTAGGCCTCCTCACTGACTCAGAGCTCTGTGGCAACTCAAGATGTGCTCCATAATATTTGCATCAGTAGAGAGGTCTGATGAATTCCATCCCTCAAGAATAACATGCCTTATTTCCTCGCTATCCAACCAGCGTTTATCAAACTTGAATTTTTTGTTAGCTCTGATTGGTTTTGCAATATTTTCTAGGACTGGACGATGTTCATATCCCCATAAACACAAATACTGAACAACGGAGTGTAGGAATTTATCATGTCAGTTCTCATTCCCTATTGCTCGGTCTAAATGGAAACATATTGTCGATCGACCTCTCTTTCCAACCCAAGAAAGTATATTTCCAGAAAATGGAAACTCCATTATACCACAATCACTCAATATATGTTTAGAAGGCAAGAATGAGCTATCAGAACGTCGCCAGCTATCCTCCTTCTCATTGTGTCCTTTTATTTCATTAAAATCACTGATCATGAACCAAGGTCCATCTCGTGTTGTTGAGAAACGCATAAGACGTTCTCATGCTTGATCTTTATGTTCCAACACATGATACTCATAAATAAATGCCATAAATATTTTAATTCCATCAATAATTGCCTCATTGTCAATCATTCTATTATTTGGAAATAAAACATTTTTATGAAATTCATCCATAGAAAAATAAAGCTAAACCCCTGCTCTGGCCAAGTGGCTCAACGATAAACAAACTATCACATTCTAAGTCATCCTGAATTTTTGCAACAACAACTTCTTGTTCTTCGTCTTAGAAAGGAACAAAGTTATGGGCGATGCTTCTGACACATCTCCATAAGGCGTCGAATTGTGAGTTTGTTCCCAATCCCTAGAAAGTTTCAACTAAGTGTCTTCATAAATGGTTATATGGGTTTCTTGGACCCCTCCAAACCATTAATCTTGAGAGAACTAGCTCTGAATTTGTTCGAGTCACTGTGACGATGTTTTTGATGCTCGTTTTCCCATAAAAGGAAAAATCCGCTGAAGTAGCCTGACGTTTCTTTGGAGATCTCTGATGTTGAAACTCTACATTTTGCTCTATAGACCTAATGGTCCTCCGGATCGTGCTCTACTCCTACTTGATGAAGATCCTTTAGCTTTTCAACCTTCTTAGTATCTGAAAGTGCCAGGGCCACAAGAACGGAAGGTTCCCCTTCATCCATCTCAACAAACTCCTTCACAAACAAATCATCGCCTTGATCATCACATTCCACCCTTGTACATTGTTGATGAATCGCCATGCTAGTTGAGCCTACAGTTTCCATATACTGAACCAATAGTTTGAGCATCAACATGAAAAGTCTTCTGAAAATCTTTATAGGAGAGAAATTTATTGCTCTTTCAACACCTCGATCATGTGTTGTTACCTTTTCCTCTTTTGGAAACTCATTACGGGAAGGTCTAACAATCGTACTAGCCAGCTTCTTACCACTGCTCCGACTAGCAATATCTGGTCTAACTTCCTTCTCTACTTCAGACACTACATGAACTAGGCTTAAAGAAGCAGAGTTGTTAGCTTATGACCCATCTCCAATAGTTAGTTGATGTTCAGATTTGTAAAAACCAATATCATCGACTCTTTTTTTGTTTCTCTTGCCAATTTTTCGGATTCATATGCTCATACAGAGCATAGAGACATCCATAACGTGCAAATGAAGGCCTAGCAATCCCTGATTATCCCATGATTGACGCCATGCTCTATCCAGTTGTTAAGCATCTTGTCTAAGCTCTCTCTCATAGGGAAGTTGATAAGAAGACTCATATTTTCTTTCTATGAAAGAAACCTCCTTGTGATAGTGGTTGAATGAGTTAGAGAGTATTACGATCGAGATGATGATCTCAAACCTTATGATTCGACACCAATGGGTGGCGGGATTGATTGTAAGGTGGGAGTTGAACACGAACAAAGACCCCTGACCTGTTTGACTTAACTTGCATCTCCTCCATTTTCTTGGTCAATATGACACCTCATGAGACAACACACCATGGTTTGAGAAATGTTTGAACAACATATCATATTTAATCTTGATAGTTACTTCTTCTCCACCTGAATATCTTCCTTTTCTAGAAAACACAAGAGGTTTACTTGTGTCGACATCAGTCACTATCCGTCCAGCAGAAAGCTTCATTGTATTAATGTGACCAAGTTTTCCTCCATTATTCCTCAAGTTCATCATTGTACAAAGTTGCAATGGAATGTTGGTAATCTTCACCTAGAAAGGACTAATCCATGGATAACCATCATGGATATTGGTTCTCAATGCACCAAGACAAACATATATAAATTATAATGGAAAGGTCCATGCCGTAAAACTGCTCGGAGATCTTCTTCAAATGTGAAATTTAACAAACATTTCTCATAACCGAGATCATTTGCTATGATTTTAAACTTGCTTCTCGCACTTTGTCGGTATGAAGTTAATTAATTTTTCAACATTCTGCTTCTTAAGGTTGAGAACTTTGCCAATCAGAGATATACGATACTCTCGTATTGTGTGAGAATCATCCTCTTCCACCAACTGAATTGGCTCATCATCATCCTCATCAAGGATACCTTTCCCTATAATATTTTCCATATGAGCAAATCTGAATCGGTTCGATGAACCCATACAATGATACGGAATGCCAATACTACTGATAGATTGAGTACTTTGTTTTAGGAGCAAAAACAGAGTGTAAGAGGCTGATACGAACGAGATAAGTAGATCATATGGACATATCAATTTCACAAGGCCTAGACAACTTTGAAAATGGAACCGAATGGGCCGCTACACAAATCTAGATTAGACGGAATTGACGATGCCTTGAGGAGAAAGACAAAAGGATTTGACGATATAATGGTGAAAACGAATCTGACAAACCGGAATAGTTAGAGAGCCACGTGATCTAACGTCAAAGAACTTGTAGATCAGATGAAAAACAAAATCTTAAGGGAGATCTTGATAGCCAGTCTAGGGATGGGCATTTTATCCGATATCCGAACCCATACCTGAACCCGACCAGAATCAAAATCCGAACAGAAATAGCAAAATACTCGAACGAGTATTAAGTTAGGAGAGACTGGATATGCGAACCCCAACGGATAGTATCCAAACCCGAATGGATATCTGAAGATAACCGAAAATATGTATATTTAAGAATATACTTCTAGTTTACTTCTCTTATTTTATCAAAATATTTATATTAAAGTTTCTCATGGCTCAAAATTAGATATGTACATATAATTGCAGACAAAATCATTTACTACTTGCTTAAAATGCATGTCAAGTTTCTTGTTTCATGCATCAACAAAAATTGCATTTAAAATCTTAAGACAACAACCAAATTAGTCTCTTTCTATTTTCTTATCTCCAAACTTATTAATCGTCCAACCTATTAAAATTTAAAAATTAATTAAGTAAGTGGTAAAATTTTAAGTATAAGAAACTTGAAAAATAAAAATTTTGAATTTTTTTTCTTTCAAAATCTAAATATCTGAAACCCGACCCGAAATAACCAAAACCGAACTTAAAATACTCGAACCTGGCCCGATATGTAAGAATACCCGAATGAGTTCTATACTTCAATACTGAAAATGTTGAAAATCTAAAATACTCGACCCAAACCCGAACGGGTACCCAAACATCCAGCCCTAGAAGTCACCATGGTCATTCATCCGTAGGTTTTCCGCCTCTTCTGTTAGCATATAGCACACATATTTGATATTTCTTTAAAGAAACTTAAAACGCTGCATATATAAACTGATCTAAACAACTGACCAACTTTTTACTTTTATGATCATTTATATAAATATTTGTGATGATCTTAACATTCATGTTTGAAAAGAGAAGTAGTTTTCCATGTGGTCTTTAATTTATACCTTCCATAGTGAAATCATGGTGTTTGTTGACAGCAACTTATCTTAGTGGCCTTTGAGTGCAACCTGCCATTACTCACTTTCCCTTACAAAAACTCTGACATTTTTCCACAAAACATAAAAGTCCAATAAAACTATACTTTTTGATAAACATAAGCTAAGAAATTTCAGTTTTTTTTTTAAATTTTTAAATTCTATCATAGAGAACGCAAAATAGAGAGAGCACGAAATAATGCTTTATAAATAGTGAGACCCATCTGACTTTTTAAAAACAACCAATAAATTTTGATTCTTCGATTTTATTGGTAAAACATCATTGTCAACATCTAACTAATTAAGAATCTGCAAGTATGATTTATTACACTTATAATTAGAATCGAACTTAACTTATTTTTCCGCAAATCAGCTCGCTTTAAATTCTAAATCCAAATCAGTAAATTTAACAACAATTAAAAAAACTTTATTGCCCATTAACCACGCTAATGAGGTGGGGTGGTACGACCGGTTCCGAAAGGTTATGTATACCCCCAAGTTTGAAACATACCATTTGGTAAGACGACCTAGATCTAGCTCTTACGTTGAAACCAGAACAGTATGTTGCCGGTGCATCATCTCCAGAGAATTAATCGGGACTTCGGGTTTAGATACCACAAATTATCTTTTTTTTTAAATTATTGCCCATTCCTCCACTTGCTTTTCCTCCATTTATACATCCAAAACTAAAAAAAAAAGAAAAAAGAAAACCATCAACCTCCATGCAAAACCATATTATATCACAAAGTTGTGCGCTTTATTTTGATTACATTCTTTACAGTCTAAAAGCAAATTGTAAAATCCCATTTTTCTTTTATCTTCTTCTATTGCTAGGAAACTAGTGGATGAAGTTCCTATCTCCATTCTTCTTTACGCACACACTTTTGTATGCGTATATATACATGAAATAAACTTTAAATTTTAATGTATGTTGATTTCTAAACTATGTGTTTCATGTTCCCACTTCAAACCACATGAAATCATGGAGATTCATCATCACCTCTTCGTCTCTCTCCTTCTTGTTGTTGTTCTTCTTCCCCTATGCTCCTCCCAAGAAAACACCAGAAGCTTAGCAACTGATGTCAATAGTCCACTCGATACTTCTCCAATATCCCAGGTTAATATATGTTCTTCTCTCTCTCTCTCTTTCTCGTACATCATAATAAAAGCTAACAATCTTAAACTCCTAGGAATCTCATTTACGTAGCTTATAGTTTTTTACATTGAAATTCCTTTGTTAGTGAAACTTATAACCCAGTGAGTTTATTTATCATCACACGGTGAAAATATATGGATTTAAATCAAACCATGAAGAACCCTTGAGTTCTATAACTTAAATAAGTAATTATTTACATATAGATGATTAAAGGATAGAAAATCGTCACTATCATTTTCTTTTGTTGCATTCCCTGTATGAACTTATTAGTTACTTTACAAAAACTCTATATACCTTTTTTCTTAACAAAAAAAATTATTGTTGAAACAGAAACTAAATCCAAAGCTTGTGTATGAAATCAAAGTGCATGGTTTTATGCTTTGGGCATCGATGGGTGTTTTGATGCCAATTGGTATAATCTCCATCAGATTAATGTCTATCAAAGGTCAACCTCTAATCTGTCTTCGGCGACTATTCTTTCTTCATGTCACTTCTCAGGCAGGTTCCATTTCTTCTTTCTTGCTCTTTTTAAATTTTTTTTTATGATATCAGTATTATAATTCAACAATTAAATCATAAGAACGTTGAAAATATTGTATGCCCTGAAGATGAAATTCAATGGTCGGTGTGAAAATGTGGGTGGATAGAGAGTAAAGTAAAGATGCCTCTTTCCTCGTCTAAAGAATAAAGAAAGCATCCAATTAACGACTTTTTATGTTTTTTAATTAGTAATTAGTAGGGCCTTTTCGGTTGTTCTAGATTGTTAATCACACAGATAATCATGGAGACTTGAATGCCAAGCAAAAACATCAATATCTTCTTAACCTTTAATTCGTTCTCTCTTTTTGGATACTTTCAGTAAAGAAAATGTCAAAAATAAATGGATACAAAATAAAGTTTCCTTGTTAATAACATATTCTGGCTATTATTAAACAATAATAATCAATTATAGTTTCTATCGATTGTGTTGTTAGTAATAACCAAGCAGCTCATGGTTTGCTTGGAAATTTAAGCAAGCAATTAACAATGAGACTTATTGATCAAACAGATGGTTGCAGTGATACTTGTGACAATAGGAGCAATAATGTCAATAAAAAACTTCAATAATTCCTTCAACAATCATCACCAACGGCTAGGAGTTGGACTTTACGCCATTGTATGGTTCCAAGCTCTTTTTGGCTTCCTCCGACCTTCAAGGTACTCCTGAATCATATCTTGTGAAAAATAAGGATAATTCTAAATAATCTCACTTTTCTATATAAGGTTCTTAATTTTTTAAAAATTTTAGATTTATAAAGATTTTTATTGCTTTAAGAAGTGGTGGTCCTAAATGGTTTAGCAACATTTCCTATATAAGCCTTTATGAACTGTTAGTCTGTTACTAAACCTATTATTTGTGGTGTTTATATATATGGATCTTTTTTTGATCATATATATAGATATGGATCTTTTCAAATTTATGGTAGTTTCTGGAACTAAAGCTTGTTTTGTGGTGTATATGCATCACTAAATGCAAATAGACTTAGACTCAGTTAAGACCATATCTATCCACATTCCATATTTTACTCTAAAATAGAATGAGAAATGGAGTAGTGAACAAAAAAATAAAAGATTACTCTATTTATAGGTTATTTTTTGTTCATAACTCCATTTTTTATTCTATTTTGGAATAAAATATGGAGTGAGGATGGAGATGCTCTAAATGTTTAAGAACTACTGAATATATTCTAGTTTATATTGCATCTATAATTGATTTATACTATACATTGCAGAGGAGGAAAAGCTAGAAGGAATTGGTTTGTAGGACATTGGATATTAGGAACTTCAGTGGCTCTTCTTGGGACAATAAACATATACACAGGCTTAAACGCTTACACTCAAAAGACATCAAAAAGTGCTAAGCTTTGGACCATACTCCTTACGGCACAACTCTCCTCTTTTGTCTTGCTCTATCTTTTTCAGGACAAGTGGTCTTATATCCAAAGCCAAACTAATAGAACCCAATCCGTTGATCATAACAGCAACATCTCAACCGCAGAGCCTAGCCAAGTAAACGAGGTCGAAGAGACAAAACCAGCGTTAGAGAAATGCTAAAAGCCCCCAAGAAGCTACACGTAATTTGGTTTTTGGCTCTTGAGACATTTTTTTACACGTAATTTGGTTTTTGGCTCTTGAGACATTTTTTTTTTGAAAAAAATAAGAAAATTTGGATTCGATATGTAATGGTGAAATATTTGACTAACTTTTCAGCTTTTTTTTTTTGGTGATCTTCAAGTACCATGCTGATGACAGGGACATAGAGTGTGATTAAAAAGTCTTAAATAATCTAAACCTGATATTTTCAGTTGGTTTAACTGCATTTATATATATATCACGATTCACGAAGGAATACTTTTGTAGGAATAAGGTTTAACCATTTGAAGTTTCCTCTGATGAATAGTATATGTACGTGTCCAAATTATTTGGCCATGATGAAAACTAAAGGTACGCATGACATTAAGTAATTCATAAACTAGTTAAGTTACACTTAACCAAGTTACAAGCAGGGCCGGGATAACAACTTCCAGGGGGGGCACTTGGGCAAAATATTTTTTTTAGGCCTTTAAGCAATTTTTAAAGAAAAGTTTTAGTTAAAATTATATTTCTAACATTAATTAAAAACAACTAAGAAATTCTTGGTAATAAACTTAGTTTTGAGAATATTTAAACTAATATTAATTAAGAATGTATTATACTTGAACTTTTTGTTTACTAGAGTTACTATTTTATAAAAAAAAATCAAAATATTTTTAAAACAAAAAAATATCTTACATTTTGCCGGCCTTGGTTACAAGTGATTCACCCAACTAAGTTACACATGGGACTAAGTAACTCGTCTAGGTTCATGACAATCTTCATATAAACAATATATTATGCGGTTTATAGATTTTGTCATTTTTAAATTTATTTCCTTTTTCTAAAACAACATTATTTTATTTTCTATATATGTGGCAGTTTTTAATTAAGAAAACTATATTCATTAAGAACTAGATGTGAGTTTTAGATATTTAGGGGGAGATTAAGTGAAGAATATCAAAAACTAACGAAGAACAAGAGAGAGAGTGAAGAGAGAATTTGTGAGAGAGGAGAGAGAGAGCAATAAAGAGAATAGAAGGAGAAATGTTTTTTTTGCTTTCTTTAGGTTCTGGTACATGTCTTTAAATAGATAAACAATAAACAAAGTAAGCAGACTAGAAATGAATAAACAATCGCTGCTGAAGTAGGACAAGAAGCTCGTCCAGATGGGGTGATAATGACTGGTCCTAAACGGTCCCCTCTTGCTTCCTAGCCTTCAGTAGACCTGTGACTTCTTTTTGGATGCTTCTCAACGGATCTATGACTTCCCACAAGCAAGGCATATATTTGTAATTTAAATATTTGTGGTCTTATGCAAGTAACCTCCCTTTACTTCCTTGCACGTCAAGATAAGTTTAGGTCACTCCCAACTGTACGGCCAGACTTGCATCTCAAGCTAACTCAACTTCGGCCATTTCCTTATTTATTCTTGCTTCATCTCAACACTCCCCCTCAAGCATGACCATGTGGAACAAGTTAAGCTTGGAAGCTATGAAGCATTCCCTCATTAAACCTTAACTAGGTAAAATCCAATGGGAGAAAACCCAAGTCAAGGAAAAAGAGTAGAACACTTCATAGAGGAGAGATCAGTGAGATGAGAGATCCATGAGTCCAAGTTTTGATTGGATGAACTCACAGACCTTTGTGCTTGTTGCCTTGGTGAAGATGTCAGCTAGTTGATCTTCACTTCTACTGTAGCAAGGCAATATAATCTTCTGCTGCACAGCTTGTCTAACCTTGTGACAATCCACTTCAATGTGTTTGGTCTTCTCATGAAACACATTGTTGGATGCTATGTGAATTGGTGCTTGATTATCACAGTGCATGGTGATTGGAGTTGTGGTCTCAGTTCCCAATTCTCTAAGTAGATTCCTGATCAAAATGAGCTCACTTGTAAGCTTCCTCATAGCCCTATATTAAGCTTCTGCACTTGAACATGACACAATCTTCTGCTTCTTGCTTTTCCAAGTTACTAAGTTGCCACCAATGAAAGTGCAATAGCCGGTTGTGGACTTCCTGTCTACTCTATCTTCAGCCTAATCTGCATCACAATACCCAACAATCTCAGTACTCTGGTTGCGGCTAACCAAACTCCTTTTCCTGGTGCATCTCTTAGGTATCTCAAGATCCACTCCACCATGTTCCAATGGTGTATCTTTGGTGCTTGCATATGTTGGCTGACTTGATTCACTGCAAAACACACGTCTGGCCTTGTGATGGTAAGATAGATGAGCTTTCCAACAATCCTCCTATATCTCTTGACATCTTCATATGGCTTGTTCTCTATCTATCCCCTCACGTAGGACTTTGTACCCATCTTCTAGTGGAGTCTTGGTTGATCTTCCACCTAAGTTACTTGCGTCACTCAACACATCAAGTGTGTACTTCCTTTGAGACAGAAACAACCCCTCTTTAGATCAGCAGATCTCAATCCTAAGGAAGTACTTTAACTCACCCAAGTCTTTGATATCAAATGATGATTTAAGAAAGACTTTAGTTGAGAGAATACCTTCTTTATCACTTCCAGTGATGATGATATCATCCATATATATAAGGATTACCACAATGCCTTGTGATCTAGTGAGAGTGGAGAGAGTATGGTCAGCTTCTGATTTCACAAACCCTTTTCCATTGAGTGTGGTACTGAGCTTGTGGTACCAAGATCTTGGTGATTGCTTCAACCCATAGATAACCTTCTTGAGTCTAAGGACATTTCCTGGTTTGACTAGGTGTTCTAGGCCCCGAAGGTGGCTTCATGTAGACTTTATCCTCAAGTTCTCCTTGCAAGAAAGCATTCTTCACATCCATTTGCCATAGATCCCACTCCAAGTTTACTGCCAAAGATAAGATGATCCGTATGGTATGAAGTTTTGCCACTGGTGCAAAGGTGTCAAGGTAATCTTCTCCATAGGTTTGGGTGAATCCTCTTGCAACCAATCTAGTTTTGCACCTCTCCACAGTACCATCTGCATTGTATTTGATGGTGAAAATCCACATGTTGGTCACTGCCTTCTTACCTTTTGGAAGTTCAGCTTCATACCAAGTGTCATTGATGATCATGGCATTGGTTTCATTTCCCACTGAGTCTCTCCACACCTTATGCTCCATAGCTTCTTCATACGTTTTAGGTATGTATCCATGGTCTAGTGTGCCAATAAACACAACATGTTCTTGTGGGTATTGAGCTAGAGAACACACACCTCTGGTGGGATGAGCTACTGCTTGTGAGTTGAAGTAGACGCTGGTATTGACCAATTTGATGGAGGGTGCCTAACCCTGGTGCTTCTTCTCAATGGCTGGACATTGTCTTTAGTTGGTGTAGTCTCATCATTCGCAGATTGATCCCCACTCACCACTTCCTCTTCTTGTTGCTCTTCTTGGTCATGAGAGACTGAACTTTCTTTTTGTGGTTCAATTTGATTCCCCCCTTCATGATCAAGAGGAGGACCCTCAGCATTTTTATGTTCATATTCCTCTTGTGATGAACTAGGCTTATCTAGTGTTGGCTCAGTCTCAACACTCCTTCTTAGTATACTGATGCCAATACTTTCCATTACCCTTCTCAAGTTCTCAGCTCTATCTGAGGTTGATTGAGATAAGTCTCTTACTTCTTCCCAACTATTCTCATCATAGTAGCCTTTAGACTTAACAAAACTCACATCTCTAGAGATTAGATACCTCTTGGTTTCTGGAGAATAACACTTGTATCCCTTTTGGTGAGGTGAATAGCCAATAAACATGGCTCTAGTGCTTTTTGGTTCTAACTTGTTCATTTTCTCTCCTGGAATTAAAACAAAACACAAGCACCCAAATACCCGAAGGTGATCTATAGATGGTTGATGTTTGTTTAGTACCTCATGTGGTGACTGATCTTGTAGGACTTTGGTGGGAATTTTGTTGATTAAATAGCAGGTTGTCATCACTGCATCTCCCCAAAACCTCTTTGGTACATTCATGTGGAACATCATGCTTCTGGCCACTTCCATAAGATGTCTATTCTTTCTCTCATCCACACCATTTTGTTGTGGAATATATGGACAGCTTGTTTGATGGATCACTCCATGTTTGGCTAGGTGTTGTTTGAATGCATTGCTGGTGTATTTTCCTACATTATCTGATCTCAAATTTTTTATCTTGACATTGTAATGGTTATATACATAAGCTTGAAAGTTTATGAATGCATCTAAAACCCTATCCTTTGATTGAAGCAATGTGATCCATGTGTACTTAGATTTTTCATCTATAAATGCCACAAAATACTTATGATGCTCTCTAGATGCACAAGGGGCATTCCACACATCAGAGTGAATTAAATCAAAGACATTTTCATAGATTGTACTAGACTTACGAAAACAATTTTACAATGTTTTCCTTCACAATCTTTTTGAAATGAAATACTAGGCAACATGATGTTTAAAGCACGAGAGTGAGGATAAATCGGATGCAAGCTTAGTGTCTTCAAGCAAGTACAAGTCTTCCTTGGTCACACATTTGCAAAGTAATCTACTAGATTCAATATCCTGAAAGGAGACATCATTAGGAGTGAAAGTAACTTTGCAATTCAAATCAGTAGCAACCCTTTTAATAGATAACAAGTTGGATGTAAAATTTGGCATGTAAAAGGCCTTAGATTCTTTATCAAATAACCTAAGATCACCTACTCCTTTAATTGGTACCATTTCTCCATTAGCTACAAGAACATTCCCTAGGACATGAAAAATGTTTTTAATCAACCCTAGATCACTAATCATATGGTGGCTAGCTCCTGAATCAATAACTAAGAGTTTTGTCATTTTTGAGCTCGTTAAAGCATTCAAGGAGTAACCAGTATTAGTAGCATGTAAAAAGGTACCACGGATGTTACCAGAGTTGTCCTTGAGTATCTTGATGAGAGCCTCAATGTCAGATCGCTTGATGGCTTCATCTTGAGTGGTTTTCAAGGTAGAGGAGCTACTGGAAGCTAGAGTTTTCCCTTCACTAGCCGGATTAAGATTAGTGGTTGAGCGCATGGAGTTTGAGGTATCTGGTTCGCCCATTTCACCAGAGAAGTTGACTCTTGCATCATGGTAAGTAGCCCTAAACTTTCGTGGCTTAAAATGTGGGTGAAGAATTCAGCATCTGTCATTGCCATGTCCCTTCTTCTTGCAATGACCACAAACCCAAACCTTTTTGTCCTCAGGCTTGTAGTGGCTCTTGTTTGCCAGTACCATCAGCTTGATTCACTAACATAAGCTCTCCTTTTCCTCAAAGAGGCCAAGTGAACCTTGCTCCTTTTGGATTTGAGAGCACACCTCTTCTAAGGTTGGGAGCTTTGTGGCTCTAAGAAAATGCTTAATTAGGTCATTATAGTCGGGGTTCATGGTGAGAAGTACAGCAAACACCTTGTTTTGTTCACGCCGGTCATCCGAGACATTAAGATCCACGGTACATGGCCTCAGCATCTCCAACTCAGCCCATAAGGCTCTAAACTTGCCAAAATGCTAATTAAAATCCATGTCTTCTTGATGGAGTGAGTTAATAGTCCTCTTGACTTCAAATACTCTGCTCAAGTTTGATATGTTGCCATACACCTTCTGGAGAGTGTTCCACAACTCTTTGGAAGTTTCACAGTAGGAGTAGGCTTCCAAAATTGATGTCTCAAGGCTGCTTTATATGATAGACAACACCATGAGGTCCTCCTGACCCCATTTGTCCCCGCCATCCAACACCACATCAGTACCATCCTCTCCTAGGATGGTCTTCTTTGATGGTTTGTCTTCTGTCACATAGGACCAGAGACCTCGTCCTCCCAAAACTGTCTTGACAAGCCTTGACCATAAAAGATAGTTAGCTCCCTTGAGAGTAACTGGAATGATTACGTTGGTATTTTCCACTTTTGGCAATTTCTGAAGCTGGAAATGAAGAACAGCTGAAGAACAAGATGAACTTTGCCAAATATAGAAAAGAAAACTCAGAGATTTGCGGAAGTTAGGTAAAAGACTGAAGAATAATAGGTTTCAAGAGCATTGTTGCTCTGATACCATGTGAGTTTTAGATATTTAGGGGGAGATTAAGTGAAGAATATCAAGAACTGATGAAGAACAAGAGAGAGAGAGTGAAGAGAGAATTTGTGAGAGAGGAGAGATAGAGCAACAAAGAGAATAGAAGGAGAAATGTTTTCCTTGCTTTCTTTAGGTTCTGGTACATGTCTTTAAATAGAGAAACAACAAACAAAGTAAGCAAACTAGAAATGAATACAATTGCTGCTGGAGTAGGACAAGAAGCTCGTCCAGATGGGGTGATAGTGACTGGTCCTAAACGGTCTCCTTTTGCTTCCCAGCCTTCAGTAGACCTGTGACTTCTTTCTTGGATGCTTCTCAACGGATCTCTGACTGCCCACAAGCAAAACAGATATTTGTAATTCAAATATTTGTGGTCTTAGGCAAGTAACCTCCCTTGACTTCCTTGCACGTCAAGATAGGTTTAGGTCACTCCCAACTGTACGACCAGACTTGCATCTCAAGCTAACTCAACTTCGGCTATTTTCTTATTTATTCTTGCTTCATCTCAACACTAGAAGGGATAAAATATTTCAAAACATAATTTTTTATCAAAGCTATTATTTTTAATTTTTTTACATTTTCAGTGAAGAATATTCTGACTAGAATTTTCAAAATACAGTAAACTATAAATATTGATAAAGTATTACTATACGTATATGAGAAATCTATTTCAAAATATTTCATATTAGATATATATATAAATATTTTTGTATATCTGTACATCAGAAACTTTGGTTGAGAACTACTTCCAATTAAAACTGCTCTTAAAATCTGCTGTCTTTTTCATGTTTTTTGTCCATTTTCATGTTTTATTGTTTTCCTGAAACTATAAACTTTGGCTGAAGAATATATTCTTTTCCTACTGCTGTAGAATATTGGGAAGCAAAAAAACAACAACCAAAAATATACAAACTAAATCTTACAACGACTAATCTAGAAATACATACAGTCAACCAATCATATATAGATTTGTTTTAGCCATATATCTATATTTCACATTATTAAATAGATACAAATTATACATGTAAATTTTGATCTATGTTTTGCTGTTATTGTCCATTTGCAATTTTCATATAAATGTGTATTTCATGTGTATTATTGAAGTTTCATTCAAAAAACGCGAAAACATTTGAAATTAGAATTTATGTATCAAAAAATTATAATTTACTTTTTTATCGCAAATATATTCTACAAAATGTATGCCAAATAATTTAGTTTTATTAGATATCATATAGAGTTATAGAGTTTAAATCGCGAATATTATTTTCTTTTAAATTCTATAAAAAAATTGTTAGTTAACTGATTTTGTGTTTTGTATGAGATAATCTATTACATTTACGATTATACGATTATGCTGATTTTTTTATATTTAATATATATTTATTTATTGAAGTCTGGTTTGTTTTGTGATTTATAAAACAACTAAGATATTCATTTCAAAATAGACTTTTACAAATAAATATATATTATGTGAGGATGCTCAATTTTTATGTAGCGTCTGACTAGTTTACTTGACATGTCGTGACCTACTCTACAGGGAAAGAAGTTTACGTTAAATGAAATTAATAATTAACCTTTAATTTTAAGCTGAAACAAGCATGTCATTCCAGTAAGGTGAATCTACTTTAATTATTGTCAGACTTGGTATGGTTTGGTAGATTGGCTTTTAGATGTAGTTTCACATCAGATTGTCTCGACTTTTCAGGATTGAACATACATAACTTTACAATTTGTTCTTCTAAATGTATTGAACCGATTCCAAACCAAACCAAACCAAACTAAATCCGGTTAATACTAAATTAATCAAACCAAACCGAAACTGAAATTGATTTGGTCATTTGCAAAAGACAAACAACATTCTCTCTTTCGATTCACGTCTGCGAGTGTTATCGAGCTCCGGATCTCATCGGAGTTTTCTTCAGAAATCTCAGCATCATTCATCCGTCGATCTGTTAGCCTCCGTCCTAGGCCGAATCTTGAGATATCGATTTTAGAGTCTACAAGGATCATGGCTGTGGTGGATGTTCACCGGTTCGCAGAGTCAATCACTTGCCATGCTTGGTGTCCTGATCACTCCAGTAAGTTTCTTACACATCCCTCTTGTCTTCGTTCCTTCGCTTGTCTTCATTTCACTGATTGCATAGTCGACAACGGTTTGGTGTCTTCTTGCCAGTTGTGTTTCTTTGTTGGTGCCTCTTGTTCAAAAGGAGGAATCTTTTTGCTTGATTATAGCATTAGATCGCTTCATATACATTATTAGTAGCTTAGGTTCAACATAGCAAGAGAGCATTTCAAGATTCCAGGAGAGATGATAGGTCTGGTTAGGAACAGTTGTTAGTTGATGAGCTTTTATAGATAGATGAGCACACTACTGTCTTGTTACAATGTCTTTTTATAAGCCTCTAACCATTTGTGTGAAAGTTGTTTCCTTTTTCTCTTGTAGTGGTTGCGTTTTGCCCTAACAATAATGAAGTTCATATCTATAAATCATCACAAGACCAGTGGGAGAGGTTACATGTCCTCGAAAAGGTGAAGCTTTCCTGTCTCCATCCAAAACTAATGAGCATGGATTCTACACTATATAGACTTATCGTTTTTCGCTGATAAGTGTTGTATAGACAGTTTGAATCTCCCTTACAACAACGTCATGAGTTTTGTTTAATCTTTGCAGCATGACCAAATTGTTTCTGGAATAGATTGGAGCTCAAAGTTAAACAAAATCGTCACTGTTTCCCATGACAGGAACTCGTAAGTTGCCACCTTTGATATCCTTAAAGGAAACTTCCATCTGGTTAACCTTGTACTTAGGTTAATGCTATGAGAATCTGGAAACCTTTGTTCTCTGTTGTGAGTATTCGTTATACTGAGTTTGAGATTCCTGAAGGTACGTGTGGAGTCTGGAAGGAGGTGAATGGGTACCAACTCTTGTTATTCTTAGACTAAACCGTGCTGCACTCTGTGTCCAATGGAGCCCAAAAGGTAAATGTATCAGACCCAAAAGTTACGAGTTATTTAAATTCATTGTCTAGGTAATATGTAATGTACTTATTCTATAATTTCTGCAGCTTCTAATCTGTTTCCCCCATATTTGTATTCAATTCATTTAGAGAACAAGTTTGCTGTTGGAAGTGGTGCTAAAACTGTTTGTATATGCTATTATGAGCAAGAGAATAACTGGTACTTTCTTCTTCCCCTATATTTTCATTGTTAATCATCGATTTTTCTTTGACATGTTGCCTCGCTTTTATGCTATGAATGCTCTTGATGGTCTATTAAAAGGTATTATGTTGTGTAACTTGTTTTATCTAGTTTCCTTTTGGTGGATCCTCTATATTCTGTAGAGGTTTTGGAAATATCTGGAATGTGTATTCTATAGTAGACCATACATGCTCTTGATGGTCTATTAAACGGTATAATGTATAGTATCTGGACATGGATTATTGTGTATTGATGGTCTATTAAAAGGTATTATGTTGTGTAACTTATTTTATCTAGTTTCCTTTTGGTGGATCCTCTATATTCTGTAAAGGTTTTGGAAATATCTGGAATGTGTATTCTATAGTAGACCATACATGCTCTTGATGGTCTATTAAACGGTATAATGTATAGTATCTGGACATAGATTATTGTGTATTCTATAGAGGTTTTGGAAATATCTATAAAGTTTTGGTAGCTGACATCGCTTGGTCTTATTGTTCTCAGGTGGGTCAGTAAACTTATCCGGAAACGGCATGAATCTTCAGTTACAAATGTTGCTTGGCATCCTAATAATGTGCGTGCAATCAACACAACCTCATGTACTTCAGTAGCTAAGATGGCTTTCTATAGACCTCTTAATCTACCGAAAATATCATAAGTTGGCCACTGAATAGAGTACATGGCCCCTAGAATAGAATTATAATCTCCACAAACTAGCTAATCTCTTAAACTCATGGTCTGTTTTGCATCAGATTCTTCTGGCAACGACATCTACAGATGGAAAATGTCGGGTATTTTCAACATTCATCAAAGGAGTAGACACAAAGTACGCTCATTACTTGAACATGTACTTTTTAAAACCACTAGTGAAAGTGTAGGCCAGATTCTTACTTGTCTTCATTGACTGGTCTGAAACAGGGATTCAACAGCAGGCTCACCAGCAGAATCCAAATTTGGGGAGGTTTGTTTTCTTTGGAAGGCTTCCTTGTTTTAGTAATATACTAATGCTCCACCTCTCATCTAATACTATTAGCTTTTTTCGGCTGTGTCTTTCTTGAAACAGCAAATTCTACAACTTGATCTTTCATATTCTTGGGCTTTTGGTGTGAAATGGTCTCCAAGTGGAAACACCTTAGCTTATGTAGGTCAGAATATCCTTAATACTTAATATGTTTGCCCATTTCAATATACTAAAATCATAAAATGGAACTTATCTTGGTCACATATTTTTGCGACCTGCTGTCTCACTTCCGTTGTATCTGTAATCTTGTGTAGGTCATAGCTCCATGATTTACTTTGTTGATGGCGTCAGTCCTTCTCCTCTAGCCCAAAGCGTTGCATTTAGAGATTTGCCTCTTCGTGATGTGGGTCAGCATCCACCTTTCTTTTATATTAGAGAACCTGGTCTTCTCATTGTGTTATGTCCTGAACTGATATATTGTATGAAACTTTCTTTTTCAGGTCCTTTTTATTTCTGAGAAAATGGTGATAGGCGTTGGTTATGACAGCAACCCAATGGTATTTGCTGCAGATGATACTGGAATATGGTGTGTAGCTCTCAGAATCCTCTTCTTAGCTGTTTGTGTACAATTGAATCTTTTCTTCCTCTTATTATACTTAGATCACAGGCCAGATAACTACTTCTGAAATGATCCACACACCGATGATTGCTATGTTTTAAGCTTTTGGTTTTGGTCTGTAGGAGTTTTATCAGATACATAGGAGAGAAGAAAGCGGTATCCTCAGGTTCCAGCTATAGTTCGCAGGTACATACCAAACTTTTCTTTCTTATGTTTGTTGCAATATGTCTGGTTTTAGCCTTGAAGTATATTTATAATCTGAGTGAAACTTTAGCTTATTCCTGAATTTTCATTATATTATCTTTTCAGTTTTCGGAAGCATTTACGAAATTCTACGGTCAGTCAAAGGCTACAACAGCCAACGAAGCTTCTGAATCCTCTAAATCACGTGGAGGCGTTCATGACAACTGCATAAAGTAAGAAAAAATATGCTTAAGCTAACTATGCTTTACAAAATCACCTGCAAGGCAGTGTCTCTTTGGTTCCATTGTGTGTTAGAGAGATTGACCTGTAAATTTACCTGAAACTTGCAGTTCCATTGTACCTCTTAGCAAAGTTGGGAGTCCTAAAGTAATGCGATTCAGCACTTCAGGTTAGTTACTAATTAATATTAGCATATACCTTGATGGAATCAGCCCATTCATTTGCTTGTATTTATTTATATAGGATTGGATGGGAAAATAGCCATATGGGATCTAGAGAACATGCAAGAAGAACTTGGCCATCAGTTTTAATAAACACGGAAATAAAACAAATCTGGATCACAAGATAAGGTTTTACTTAATCTGTATATCAGATTATTCTTTTGTTCCCTGCCTTCTGTAACCCTTTTCCAATTGGTAATTGTTTCACTTTGTAAACTAAAATAAGCCTTGCAGAGCTATGTCCTTTGCCTCTGGATCTTTGTAATATCTTGAATGCTTCATGATTGATTCATTTTTAGTTTTATAATATCTTATAATGCCTTTTCCTGTTTAACTTCGCATTACATCTGCTGATATATGTAATGGATGACAGACAAACCAAAGTTTGGAATTTCATCCATTGATTATTTCTCACTGATTGCGAAATTAACTGTTGTCCTGTCATAAGCATCTTCCGGAAGCAGATATGCAGCTTGAAGAACAATCGATTATGTCTCCAAGATCATCTGTGTTTTGTGGCCAGTCCCTTAACCGATGAAGTTGAGGCTTTATGTCGTCTGACAATAACCATTTTGCGTTATAGGGGTTGTACACAAATCCAGCCCATCTCCTTCACTAGCAAGCTATAGTTTCACGATTACCATTTCTGCCACAATGTGATTTGAAAACAATACCTTACCATCATAGATGAACCGTCTTGTCCACAACGCCAGTGCGTTGCAATATCATAGTAAGTTGGTCGGGAGTTAGAAAACTTGACCACTGGTGTGTGACTTTAAGAAGCTGCAGGTGAATTAGTATACTAATACCAAATGTATCAGGAAATAGTGTCAGCAGAAGATAAATGAGAATTCAGCAGGGTTGGCTACATGTTCGATGATCATAGTATACATCAGAAGATCGGCCGTGAAAACGAAGCTGGAAGCACTAAATGGAACTACTAGTATCCATATCATGGAGGTTTAACAAACCTCTAAGCCAAGAACAGCATCAATCGTCCTCCTTTCATCCACAAACTTTTCTGCGCAAGAGAATATTTGATGCTGCAAGAGTTTTGACTTCTTCCTTTCCTTGTGGAATAGAAGATACTGATAATGACTCACCTTGTGCAACTGATCCATTTGGTTTCAATGTGACTATCAACAAAGTGGTCAGAAGGAGTGGCAAACACTTACCTTGTTCTGGTTCTCATTACAAGAATCTTGATACTTAGAATGCATATGACATACAGAAACAGCTCTCTTTGTGCCTGCGTTCTCAAGGATGTAACCGGATTCATTGTTACAAAAGAGCTCAAGAAAATCAGAGGATAATACACATACCATGTAGCCATCATGTCATTTGTGTTCCAATATTCCTCTTGTTGATCAGGCGGATGACGGAACCAATATGGATATTGCTCCGTTTTGTTATGTTTTCCTTTACCGCCACTACCTTCTTCGTCATCTGCCTTGTCGGTTCCTTTGGTTTAGGTGGTTTGGTAACAAGAGGTGTATCTGAAGTCAAGGCTTTAGCTGCAAGCAAGAACCTTCCCATCATTAGATCATGTGTATTAGAACTCTTTGTATCTGCCACATGATTAGCTTTAGTTTCTGGTTTCTAAATTGCTTATGCATACTCACATGTCCCAACTGAAGATATGTACACTAACTAAGATTTAATCCGTAAATTACTGATTTTTTATACACAATTATATAATTATTTTCCTTTGATTTTTTTCAACAAATGGTCTGATACTTAAAACATGCAATACATTCAACAAAATAGTCCAATAAACCCTAGACCAAGGAAAGGTAGATTAACCCAGATAAGTCCTAGACCAAGGAGCCATCATTAACATGACCTCAGATACAAAGATATCATGTTCTTCCGCGCCGGATATCTTTGGAATGTATATTCAAAGAACCTCATTGTCAACTTCAAATTGTGTAAGATTAAGAGCGTAGCATGGCGAACCTGAAGCAACTTTACAGAGTAGCTGCGTGGCTGGAGGTTAAAACCTTCTTTTACGGCCGAAGAAGATGATGACTTTATTTTTCACCACCATACGAGACCGCTATTTCGTATGATATTTCATGGTCTCACTTTAGAATAGATTGGAACGTGATCTAAACAAAATTTCAGGTGGGATAAAATTATGCACAATATAAATTCTAAATTCTTCTTTGAAATAGAATATGACAAAATGAAAATGGAAATCCAAAATCAAATTTATATACTCGTAGAAAGCCAAATTGCTTAAAAGAAACTTGAAAGAGGTATAACATTCTTTAACTCCACTCCATGTACATGTCATCATCAAATTTCTATGTGAGTTCATTTTTTTCTAGTTTTTGCCATGTCCAAGCCTATTGGGATCTATCACATTTGTAAGAATATGAAGAATATTGTGAAGAACACAAGAGAGAGAGTGAGTATGATTCGTGACCAGAGAGAGAGAGAGAGAGATTAGTAGTTTGTATGCTAGAGAGAATAGAGAGAATGAGGAAGGATTCTTTTTCCCTTACTTCTAAATGATGTGAGTACAAGTGATTATATAGGCAGCAAGAGATTCCTTCTGCCCATACAAGTAATAAACAATAGAAATAAGATAATAAGAGACCCATGCTGATCTAGATCTAATGTTTGGAGTGAGTGGAGCAAAAGGAGACAGCATGTGCTTGGCTAGCATGGGGGATGAGCAAGTTGCTGAGTGGTCCTTGTCTTGCAAGTGAGTGAGTGCTTCTGCCCTTGTCTATGCACGTGAAGTAGCTCCCCATAGGTCTCCTTAGTTTATTTCAAGTGCCCCTCCTCTTTTCTTTGCTTGCAAGTCACGTTAGGTTACTCCTCGTTTCTTTGCTTGCAAGTCACGTTAGGTCACTGATGTCTTCTCTCTCTCATGTAAGCTCATCCTCTTTATTTCTTGTCTTCGTTATTAGGTTCAATACTCCCCCTCAAGCTTGATCCAATACAATGAGATCAAGCTTGGAAACCATGAAGACTTCCCTCATTAAAACCTTAATATGCAAAACCCTGTTTTTGGGACAAAAACATACTAAGGAAAGAGTAGAAGCTCCATGGCTAAGAGAGTTATGCCTTGGTAATGTCGGTGAGTCCAAGTTTAGGATAAATGGACTCACACACCTTGGTACTTGCGGCTTTAGTGAAAATGTCGGCCAATTGATCTTCACTCCTTGTGTAACACGGCAATATGACCTCTTGGATCACCATTTGTCTTACCTTATGGCAGTCCACCTCAATGTGTTTCGTACTCTCATGAAACACTGAGTTTGAGGCTATGTGAATGGCTGCTTGGTTGTCACAATGCATTGTGATTGGAGAAGTGATCTCGACTCCCAAATCCTTGAGTAATCCTTTGATCCATACCAGCTCGTTTGTAAGTTTCCTCATGGCTCTATATTCAGCTTCAGCACTTGAACATGAAACCACCTTTTGCTTCTTGCTTTTCCAGGTTACCAAATTGCCTCCAATGAAGGTGCAATAGCCAGTAGTGGATTTCCTATCATTTCTGTCTCCTGCCCAATCAGCATCACAGTATCCTACTACTTCTGTGTTGCCATTACATCCCATCCATACTCCTTGTCCAGGAGCTCCATTGAGATATTTGAGTATTCTCTCCACCATTTTCCAGTGATGAACCTTTGGCACTTGCATATGCTGGCTCACCTGGTTCACAGCAAAGCAAATATCAGGTCTAGTGATCGTTAAATAGATAAGCTTACCTACTAGTCTTCTATATTGTTTTGGATCATCAAATGGTGTTGCCTCATACTCCCCTCACGCAAGATCTTATAGCCATCCTCTAGTGGAGTCTTTGCCGGTTTCTCTCCAAGCATACCTGCTCCATTCAAGAGATCAAGTGTGTACTTTCTTTGAGATAGGAATAGCCCATCTTTAGATCGGCATACTTCTATTCCAAGAAAGTACTTTAGTTCACCCAAATCTTTAATATCAAAACAGATTTTAAATATGCTTTGGTGGTTTGTATACCTTCTTTGTCACTCCCTGTGATGATGATATCATCAACATACACAAGGATGACTACTATACCTTGTTGGCTGGTGAGAGTGAATAGAGTATGGTCTGCCTCAGATCTACTAAACCCTTTTCCATTAAGGGTAGTGCTAAGCTTATGGTACCATGCTCTTGGTGATTGCTTCAGCCCGTAGATGGCCTTTTTGAGTCTCAACACGTTTCCTGGTTTGACCATATCTTCTAGACCAGGAGGAGGACGCATGTAGACCTCATCCTCTAGTTCTCCTTGTAGAAAAGCGTTCTTCACATCCATTTGCCATAGTTCCCACTCCAAGTTGGTTGCAAGTGACAATATAATTCTAATGGTGTGAAGTTTTGCTACTGGTGCAAATGTATCCAAGTAATCTTCTCCATAAGTCTGAGTGAATCCCCTTGCTACCAGCCTTGTCTTCTTTCTTTCTGGTTTTCCATTAGCTAGATACTTGATGGTGTAGATGAGGCGACTTGTTACTGCTTTCTTTCCTTTGGGGAGCTCAGCCTCAAACCATGTATCATTCTTGATCATGGCATTGATTTCATCTTCAACCGATGCTCTCCACTCATCATCTGCCATGGCCTCTTCATAAGTTCTTGGAAGATACTCTTGATCTACGTTGCTTATGAAGGCTTGATGTTCTTCTGGATATTGGACCAACGAACACACTGCCTGAGTGGGATGGGTAACTACATTGGCATTGAAGTAGACCCTTTTATGCCTAATCCTGGTGCTTCTTCTTAATGGTTGTACTTGCACTTGCTCTTCAGTGTCGTCATCCTCATGATCTTGTAGGTGATCAGGTTGATCATGACTTTCAGAACCTTCATGCTGTATTGCTCCTTCTGGTTCTGGTTGGTTGCCCCCCTCAGGATCAACCGGGAAACCCTCTGGAGCTGTATCTGCGGTTGGATTAAGCGCCTCTCTTGGAGTCTCATTTGCAGACTGCTGTTGAACTCCAAGGCTCTCCAATATGATTCTCAAGTTATTTGCTCTGTCTGATGGGGTGTGTGAGAGATCTTTCAGGTTATCCCAGCTTTTCTCATCATAATACCCTTTTGACTCCACAAATTTAACATCCCTTGAGACCATTACTCTCCTAGTTTCTGGTACATAGCACTTGTATCCCTTTTGATTTGCGGAATACCCTATGAATATGGCTTTGACACTCTTGGCTTCAAGTTTATTCCTTTGTTCTCCTGGAATCAAAACAAAACAGAGACATCCAAACACACACAAATGCTCAAGGGAGGGTTTATTTTTATTCAATACCTCATAAGGAGAGACATCATGGAGGATCCGTGTAGGTGTTCTATTGATCAGGTAGCATGCTGATACCACAGCATCACCCCAAAAACGTTTTGGGACATTAGTGTGGAACATCATACTTCTAGCAACTTCCATGAGATGTCTATTCTTCCTTTCTGCCACTCCATTTTGTTGAGGTGTGTATGGGGAACTGGTTTGATGGATGATTCCATGTCTGGTTAAATAGTTCTTGAAAGCGTGGCTTGTGTACTCACCACCATTGTCTGACCTAAAAATCTTAATCTTGGCATTAAAATGATTAGTGATATAGCTTTGAAAGTTAATAAAGGCTTCTAACACTCTATCTTTAGATTGGATTAAGGTCAGCCAAGTATACTTTGATTTCTCATCTATAAAGGTGACAAAGTATTTGTGGTTTTCCCTAGATACACAAGGTGCAGTCCAGACATCTGAGTGAACTAGATCAAAGCAATGTTCATAAATAGAATTTGATTTAGGAAAAACGGTTCTGCAATGTTTACCAAGAATACAAGCCTCACAGCTATCATTCTTAAAAGACATATTAGGTAACATCAATCCTAAGGCACTAGAATGAGGATGGCCTAATCTAGCATGCCATAACGTACTAGAATTTAAAACAGAGGCAGAATTGAAAGCATAAGGTAAATTTGATTTGAGGTTAGTGTCTTCAAGCAAATAGAGATCTCCTTTGCTCACACCTTTTCCAATCATCTTACTGGTCTCAATATCCTGAAAATGAACTTCATTAGGACTAAATATCACATGGCAGTTAAGATCACAAGTTGCCCTTTTTACTGAGAGTAAGTTAGATGTAAAGGTGGGCATGTATAAAGCCTTAGTTTCTCCATCAAATAATTTCAAATTCCCTATGCCCTCAATGGGTACCCTATCACCATTTGCAATTGTAACACTTCCTATAGCCAGTTTAACATCACTAATCAGTTTAGCATCTCTTATCATATGGTGTGAGGCTCCTGAATCTATGATTAAAGGCCTAGCAATTTTAGAGTCACATTGAATAGTATTTAAAGCATTACTACTAATGTTACCAGTGTTTGCATTGAGGGCTTTTATGAGAGCCTCAATGTCTGACTTGCGGATTAGAGAGTCCTCTTGTTGAGGTTGAGTAGATGTTCCAGCAATGTGGGCAGTAGAGTTCATGGCTCTCCCTCCGTTTTGTTGATGCACTGGTTGAAGCAAAGGCTGAGCATTCTGATAAACAGCTTCATGTCCTCTAGCTTGGCTGAACCGTGATGGAGGCCTGAGATGAGGATGAAGAATCCAGCACTGGTTCCTCATGTGTCCATTCCTTTTGCAATGCTCACAAGTGATTCGCCGGTTCTCTGGTTTGAAATAGGCCTTATGGACTGATGCTTCTGCTTTGTGCGCCATGTTAAGATCACCTTTACCAAAGAGTCCCACAGATCCTTGCTCCTTTTGGATTTGAGCACATACCTCTTCAAGGGTAGGTAGCTTGTCTGCCCTCAGCAGATGTTTGATGAGGTCATTGTATCCTGGATTGAGAGTGAGGAGTAGACCGAATACCTTATCTTGCTCACGCCTCTCATTCAGGATGGTTGGATCAGTGGTATTTGGCCTCAACATTTCCAGCTCTGCCCAGAGAGCTCTGAACTTACCAAAGTGTTGGTTAAAGTTCATATCTTCCTGGTTCAGACAGTTGATGGCCTTCTTCACTTCAAAGACCCTACTGAGGTTGGATGTGTTTCCATAAACCTTCTGGAGGGTATCCCACAATTCTTTTGCGGTTTCACAGTATGAGTAGGCCTCCATTATGGGACCATCAAGTGAGTGTTGGAGGATGTTCAGCACCATAAAGTCTTCTTGACTCCATTTGCCTTCATCTGCTACCACAATCTCCTTGCCATCTTCTCCTTGGACAGTTTGCTTTGGCGCCTCCACTGAAGTGATATGGGACCACAAGCCTCTTCCACCAAGGGCATTCTTGATCAATCTTGACCAGAGAAGGTAGTTAACTCCCTTTAGAGTGACGGGAATAACCATTACCTTGTTTTGCTCCATTTAGAAAAAAAATCTTTGAGGATGAGTATAAGAGTGAAGAAGAATAGAGTAGTTTTGCGGAAGGAAACTAGGTTTAGGAGCCAAATGGCTCTGATACCATGTAAGAATATGAAGAATATTGTGAAGAACACAAGAGAGAGAGTGAGTATGATTCGTGACCAGAGAGAGAGAGAGAGAGATTAGTAGTTTGTATGCTAGAGAGAATAGAGAGAATGAGGAAGGATTCTTTTTCCCTTACTTCTAAATGATGTGAGTACAAGTGATTATATAGGCAGCAAGAGATTCCTTCTGCCCATACAAGTAATAAACAATAGAAATAAGATAATAAGAGACCCATGCTGATCTAGATCTAATGTTTGGAGTGAGTGGAGCAAAAGGAGACAGCATGTGCTTGGCTAGCATGGGGGATGAGCAAGTTGCTGAGTGGTCCTTGTCTTGCAAGTGAGTGAGTGCTTCTGCCCTTGTCTATGCACGTGAAGTAGCTCCCCATAGGTCTCCTTAGTTTATTTCAAGTGCCCCTCCTCTTTTCTTTGCTTGCAAGTCACGTTAGGTTACTCCTCGTTTCTTTGCTTGCAAGTCACGTTAGGTCACTGATGTCTTCTCTCTCATGTAAGCTCATCCTCTTTATTTCTTGTCTTCGTTATTAGGTTCAATAACATTAACCCATGAGCCCCAATTATTAAAGCGATATTCATCTTATCGCCATTAGATCAGAGATAGTTCTATATATTATGTTGCTTCCAATTCTTTTCCAATATGGCACCATCATGAGTTCCTTTTTTCATGTAATGTCACCAACATTCCATTCTCCTTCTAAAAGCAATCAACAATCAATTTATGATTAAAAATAAGGATGAAATATCAAAGCGATATTCGACCTATCATCAGTCAAATTTTTTTTAGTGAAACTAGTAATTATTGTGTTCCACATTTAACATATTTCTTCACATTTTTATGGGCATAGATTTCATAACTTGTAACTAAACAATCATTAGACACATTTGATATGAACTTGAATATTTTCTTCAACATTTTAAGTGTTTTCACATAAAATTAATAAACTTATTTTTCGACAATCGATTACATTATACTAAAATTTTTAATAAGAATAAACTTGAGTACAAACCTCTCCAAGACGTATAAAAATCTAACCAAATTTAATAGTACGACATATCATATTTGTGTGTCTGTGCAATAAACATGCAAACGAAAGTAAGCATAAGCTAGGAGTTTTCATAAGAAAGAGGCTTATGGCAATGAGTGTACATGCAAATTCACAAGAATATAGGTGGTCAGAGTGAACACCAGAGCTATCTGATTTACAATCAAGGAAACAAGAAGTAGCAATATCTTAGAAGATTTAATAAAACATTCAATTATGAAAAGAGGATATATACCAATATGAGATTAAACCATTATCAGGAGGGAACAAGTCAATCAAGATATCTGATATGCCATTATTTCTTTTGTTAGATAAGCAGCCAAATTTGCTTTAAAGTGTTAGTTGTGAGGATATATTTATACGAGTCACCATACATTTCTATATGTTTAAAATGTTTTATTATGGTTTTTCATAGCAAATATTGTGTTACAAAAAAAATAACATAATCAAAATATGTTGTACCTATAAATCATATTAACACAAGTTCGTTAGAAAGTGCACATAGACCCATTGCCACTAAATATCCTTGCATGTTTACTATTATTATAAGAATGACGTAGCGTTTTCGCCCATCATACATCATATATACAATTGAGGTTGTTGCATCCATAGTCATGATTCGTTTTATTATTTTTGCAAAATTAAATAAATCAACTTATATTAAACTATATGTAATAAATGCCACTTAACTGAAAAATAAAACACTCTATTTTGCTCCCAGACCCAAACTTCGAGGCGCCACAAATCTTGATACCTGTCTCCGACGCCGGTGGAGCCCCTGTTCGCCGGCGTCAACTCTCCCATCCTAGCGTCTTCTTCTTGTTACTCTCAGGTTGTCTTCTCGATTTGATTTCTTCTTCTATGGCGTTCAGGTTTGAGCTGTCGTCACGGGTTGTGAAACTGATGGATGGTGCTTTGGCGTTTGGTTTGACGCGAGTCACCTCCATCGCTGCTCACTCCTCCGCTGATCCAGATATGTTACCTGCTATGTCGCCAATCTCTTACAAGACCATGTTCCATCGTCTTGAACTTTCTTTTTTGGGAGTCGTACCTGCCATTTCCTAAGAGGTCCATCGTGGTCTCAGGTGGTCGGTTGGAGATCTCTGGAACTGACTTTTTCTCCGGGGGTTCCCGGACTGGCACAAGTACCAACAATCCTCACTGAGACTTCTCTGCCAATGACCCTATGACGAACATCCATTTAATAAGAGGCTCTAGTCCGGTCATGGAGCTGAACTATTCAGCTGAGATGTGCTCTCTTTTCTATCAAGGTGGGCTAGCGGGATCTGGCTCTGAATGCTCTTATCGCCGCCGAAGTTCTTCACTCTCGCTCAGGCTGTCACCGCCGGCATACTTTTATCCTGCTCCACCAGCTCAACTAATGTACCCGACACTCCTCAAATCAAATGTCACATCTCCACCGTTCACCCACCGCAACTCCTTCATATTTCCGTTCATAATCCGGCGAGGTTTTCTCTATGGGCCATTGAGATGGATACTTACCTCATCAGGTTGGGCTTTGCAATCCCAGTCAAGAACTTTTGCAATCATTTCAGTCCAACAGTTCCACAGCCCACCAAATGGTGGGGGAGTTTGATCCTTTTGATTAACCTTCTAAACACAACCAATGGAGTCATTGGGGTCTTTATCGGAACAGTCATGTGTATGATGGGCTCACCGTTAACATCATTATCATCCTCTTCGGAAGAGAGAACTCTATCACCATACCCTCTTCATTTAGAACGAGGTGTTTCTCGGACTCGTTGTCGAGCATTTGTTTCAGTTTACTCATCGGTTTGTTATCTTGCGGAGCGGTCTCTACGAGACCAGAAGATGCAAACGAGATTACTTCGGTAATGCTCGTAGATGAGGTTTGGACCTCAACGTCACTTAATTTGACTATTTTCCAGTTGTTTGACTTTTTCGTCAAGGCTACCCCGACGCATTCAAGCTTTGTCTCGAATTCGCTGTCATATTCGTTTGAAGACCTATCGTTCTTAGTTTATTTATCTAATGTATTTTATGCTTTTTGCCAAAGAGGATGTGTAATTCCCTCTTTCTCTTATATTGAAAAAGACTGAATCTTAATGAAAGTAAGTTGTGTTTCAAAAAAAAAACATGCCACTTCATTAACTTCTCATAAGATCTCTTCAGCACAAGGAAGATAAGAATCACAAGGATGAAGCAAGACTTGCTGTAGAAGTACATTACATGAAGTACTATTGTGGTATAAACTGCTTTCTGTATTGCGCTTCACATTTGGCATGTTATCTGTTGTATTCCAGCTCATGAATATGTTCATAATATCTGAAAGAGAAATTGAAGTAAGCATCAGTGAAGTGCTCGGATATGCTATATATCAAGAAGGTTAAAGGTAAGAGTCATGGTACTGAGTCTGGCCAATGGAATGACATGGATGACGCAGAATGATGAAGGCACATGAAATTTTGTTGAAACAAAATAAAGAGAACTGACCAGGAAGTTCTTAAAACACGAAAACATTTATAGAAGAAACAAAGTAACTTGACTTAAAACAAAACTTATCATTTTGGCTTTTATAAACTCTAATGCAACAGCCATGATGATGAAGATGCTCCAAACACTTTGGATTGATTGAAAGATGGCACACATCATCCTTCGGATTCTTTGCAAGCAATTATGATCATAGCCTGAACAAGATACACATAATCATGTAACCGATTAGCAAAACACATAAAACTCTTTTAGACTAAATAAATTCAAAAACAGCTAGTGGTATCTGCAAAGACATGATATAACTGGTCCACATTCTGTCAAAACTTCTAAATAGATGCAAAAAAGTGCCTCTCAACGAAATTAATTTTTCGCAGCTGGACAAATAAAGGGGCAGCATACAAAGTCAGCTGTAACATTATATCATAACAACCATCTACAAAACTTATTCCAATTTTAACCGTATGAATGAAATTAAAGTAATATAAGCGAACTGTTTGGCTAACAAAATAAGTAGAATATGAGATTGGTGGGAGCATCAATAAGTTTTTGCCAATTTACTTAATAAAATTGTAAGCTATTTTACGAAAAGGATGGAGCTTCTCAAAGAAAATCTGAGAGAACAATCCACAAACACCGGAAGCCACTATGTTGCTCATGTTTCCATCTTCAAGGCGAATGATGAAACCAATATCGATTTTGCTCAATTTTGTTTTGCTTCTCCTTTACCACCACTACCTTCTTTGTCATTTGCCTCTCCGGTTCCTTTGGTTCAGGTGGTTTTCTAGAAAGAAGTGTTTCTAATGTCAAGGCATTAGCTGCAGGCAAGAATCTCCCCATCATCAGATCCTGACTTTGTCTATCTCTTGATAAGGTACCAAACGGCCCTACTAGTACCCTACCCATGACCATTGACATTACTACAGCTGAAGAAGAAAGACTCAGATCTTGAAAGCATCTCAACTGCATCAAGATTCACTATCATCATCATCATCATCATACTGAGAGCTATAACTCTTTGCATCCTCCACATGATTAGCTCTCGCTTCAGGTTCTCTACAAACTCTCCCAGGAGGAAGCTTTAGCACTTACATTCTGTTTACTTTCGTCTTTAGGCTTTCCTGGTTTATGTTCCCATTGGAAAAGGACAATTCCTGGATTCCTCACAGGAACCTGACTTAATATCAAATCTGTAAACCGGTGGAGAGGGAGGAGGGATCTTGTTGGTAACTGAATCAGAGGATCTTGTTTTGATCTTGGATTCAGAAGCTTGTATAGGCTGTCGACTAGATAGAAGAGGGCGGTTGAAATCTAACTACTTCTCTTCCATCACCAAGCTCCCCATTAACATGGAGCCAATTGTTTCTTAAATAATCAAAATCAATCATTACAAAGACTTACAGTAACGTGAAACATCATGTAAGTTTGCATAGACCTCTTAATCTAGAAGATTTTTTGTTTATTGTCAAAAATCATCAATTGTGAAACACAAAATCGTCAAGAATAAAAGCTCACTCATGAGGTGGTTTCTCCAAACTCTGTTTTTATATCGGCTTTCAAGCTCTGAGATAAACCAACTGCGACTGGATAGAGACACCAGTTTACAAGATGTTTGAAAGTTAAAGTACAACGACTTAAAGAAATCGATCAAGATAAAGTGGATAAGATGAAACGGAGTAAGGGATACTACTTAAGCTAAAACCAAATAAAACATATAAAAGGAAACAAAAGAGTTCTCTTCTTCTTTATCCCTCAAAACTTCACCAAGAGGTCTGTCTAATCAAATTAACAATAAAAAAAAAAAAACATTAGACATTTTAGAGCTCATCGTGAGACTCATCTTCCTCCTCGGTGGCTCCTTCTCCACCCGCACCTGGTGCACCACCTGACCTCTGATACACGGCCGTGATGATTGGGTTACACACTGCCTCTACTTCCTTCAACTTCTCGTCATACTCTTCCTTCTCTGAGTTTTGGTTCTCATCAAGCCACTCCAATGCTTCTTTGGTCGCTGCTTCAATCTTCTCCTTCTCGTCTGCCTCAAGTTTGTCTGCAAGCTTGTCCTTGTCGTTAATTTGGTTCTTCATGTTGTACACGTATGTCTCGAGGCTGTTCCTTGCGTCGATTCTCTCCTTCACCTTCTTGTCTTCCTCTGCAAACTCCTCTGCCTCCTTCACCATCCGGTCAATCTCTTCCTGGCTCAGACGACCCTTCTCGTTTGTGATTGTGATCTTCTCTGATTTACCACTAGCCTTGTCCTCTGCTTTCACGTTTAGGATACCGTTGGCATCACTTCAAACGTGACCTCGATTTGTGGTGTTCCTCTGCCAAAATAAAAGAGTGTTATGACTAACCATATAATGATGCAAAAGCATAAACAAATAAGGATGAAGACAAACCTTGGTGCCGGTGGGATTCCGGTAAGGTCGAAGTTCCCGAGCAGCCTGCAGTCCTTGGTGAGACTTCTCTCACCTTCGAAGACCTGAATGGAGACGGTGGTCTGCTGGTCTTGGTATGTTGTGAAAACCTGAGACTTCTTGGTTGGAATAACTGTGTTTCTCGGGATTAGTTTTGTCATCACTCCTCCCACGGTCTCAATACCCAAAGTGAGTGGTGCAACGTCTAGAAGAAGGATATCTTTGGTCTCATCACCACCTTCTCCGCTCAAAATACCACCCTGGACAGCCGCACCGTAAGCAACAGCTTCGTCGGGGTTCACACCCTTGTTGGGCTCTTTCCCTTCGAAGAAGTCTTTCAACAATTGCTGAACCTTGGGGATTCTAGTACTTCCACCAACAAGAACAATCTCATCGATCTGACTCTTCTGTAGACTAGCATCATCCATGGCCTTCTTCACTGGTCCCATGGTCTTCCTGAACAAGTCGTTGTTAAGCTCCTCAAAACGAGCTCTGGTGAGAGGCTCAGAGAAATCAAGACCATCAAAGAGAGACTCAATCTCAACACGGACTTGGTGCTGGCTACTAAGAGCTCTCTTGGCTCTCTCACATTCCCTTCGGAGCTTTCCAAGAGCCTTGTTGTCCTTGCTGATGTCCTTTTGGTGCTTCTTTTGATCAACTTGATAAAGTAATCCATGATCCTGTGGTCAAAGTCCTCACCTGCGCAATAAGATTACACAGACAGAAGAGGGTTAGCAAAATCATCGTATGAATATTCAAAGTAATAATACAGAACATGCATTTGTTAGGTAAGTATAAGTTACCTCCCAAGTGAGTGTCACCATTTGTGGAGAGAACCTCGAACACTCCGTTGTCAATGGTCAAGACACTGACATCAAAGGTACCACCACCAAGGTCAAAGACAAGGATGTTCTTCTCACCACCCTTCTTGTCAAGACCGTAGGCAATAGCAGCAGCAGTGGGTTCATTGATGATTCTGGCAACATTGAGACCAGCAATAACACCAGCGTCCTTTGTAGCCTGCCTCTGGGCATCGTTGAAGTAAGCTGCACATAATCAACGGCATTTAAAGAATCAATAAAACAGTATATATATATATATATAAACAACGTATGATGAAGCGGAATTAACAATAAGCTAACCTGGAACAGTGACAACTGCGTCCTTGATTTTCTTTCCAAGGTAAGCTTCAGCAGTCTCCTTCATCTTAGTCAAGATCATGGCACTGACCTCCTCAGGAGAGAAAACCTTGGTCTCACCATCCTTGATCTTGACTTGGATGTATGGTTTGCCATCCTTGTTCACAATCTGGTAAGGCACAAGCTTCCTGTCTTCTGAACCTCTTTGTCCTCGAATCTGCCATAACAAAAAGAAAGCAAGAATTTAAGCAACAGTCCATACGCAAAACAGAAACTTCTAAATGAATTAAAGCAACAGTGCACAAGGGAATGTATTTACTTTCTCCCGATCAGTCTCTTGACGTCAAAGACAGTCCTCTCCGGGTTAACAGCCGCCTGGTTCTTAGCAGCCTCACCAATGAGCCTCTCGTTGTCAGTGAAACCAACCCACGAAGGTGTAATTCTGTTTCCTTGGTCGTTGGCAATGATTTCAACATGACCATTCTTGTAAACACCAACACAAGAGTAAGTAGTACCAAGATCTATCCCTATCACTGTTCCCAACTTGGTAGCCTCTTCTTTAGCAGTGGTAAACGCAAATAAACATCCTGAAACACATACATATCTCAATCGTCATAACCTATGTGCATTTCACACCACATTATCCAGTAATGGAATCGCTATTGAACAAATATCGATCTAATACTAAAAATAGTAAAACTATAATCCATCCATCATAGTAAACAAAAACACCATCAAATCTCCCAAATAGACCTCCTGAAACACATACATACACCTAATTTTCACAGCACATTCTCCAGTAAACGAATCACTATCGAACAAGTATCTTAAGATCGTGATTAAATTATCCACCTATCATAGTAAACAAAAACAGCATCAAATCTCGCAATAAAACACATAACCTAATGTTCATACCACATTATCCAGTAAACGAATCATTTTCGAACAAATATCTTAAGATCACTGAATTAGATTATCGATCTAATACTTAAGATTATAACAATGTAATCCATCTATCATAGTAAACAAAAACACTATCAAATCTCGCAAATAATCAAATAACCTAATGTTCGCACCACATTATCCCAGTAAACGAATCATTATCGAGCAAATATCTTCAGATCGGGATCAGATTATCGATCTAATACTCGAGATCGTAACATTGTAATTCATTCAACATAGTGAGCAAAACACCATCAGGAACAAGGAAATGAATATGCAAATCGAGATCTGAGAGAGCACTCACCGAAGAAGATGATAGCGAGCACAACGGTGCTGTTTGCTCCGACTGAGCGAGCCATGTCGAATGCTTGTGTGTCTGTGTGTTTGAGCTCTCTTTAGATCTCACTTTCTTCTTTTCTTCTTCGTTTCTTTTTTATTTAATTTTAATTTTAGTTACTACGTTGGGAGCTTTTATATAGGGGGAGTCTCCGGATGCGCTTTTTACGGGAAGACCACGAAATGTAGACTTATGTCATTGATGATTACGTGGACCAATGAAATTGCGACGATCTACACATCAGCCAATCAGATCGGGTCTTGTGTTGGAGTAATCCTGGCCGTTGGTACTTTTAACGAGAATGGGCTTTCTTTCCTTTTTTTTTCGTTAAGGCCCAGAGTCTTGAGTCGTTTCTATTGCTGTAACGAAAGCCCACGTCTTCGTAAATCATATACCCCCCCCCCCATACACACATTTTGTGAAAGAAATACATGCTTATGCATTAAGTTACTTGTAGGAATCTCAAACTCAACGATTATTATATTATGCATGTTTGAAAGAAATTTTAGGATAACTCTTTTTGGGTTATTTTTACCAAAAGAGTCACAAAAATAACCAAAATAACTTTTATTAAAAAATAGATATTATATATTTATATCTATATGGTTTATTAATTTAAATTTAAGGTTTAAATTCAAAAGAAGTGTTTTGGTGGTAGGATTTAAAATTTTTTAAAAAAAAAATAAATGTTTGAAAATTTTAAAAAGAGTTTCAAAAAGTATTTTTGGAATTTCATTAAGATAATTGAAAGAAAAAAAATTACAAGAAAAAGTACGGTTTGAAACATATAATTCGAAAACTATTAATTTTTACTTATTGAAATAATTATTTATATTTATATATCTATAAAACAAATAATGATAGAAGGGTCTTCGCTTTTTTAATGAAACATTTTTTGCTCATTTCTTTTTATTTGGAGACTCTTTAGGCGGAAAAAAAATTAAAAGGCAATTTGAGAGAATCGTCATTTTTTGAAAGGATGAAATCAAAATGCATTTCATTTCAAACATTTATATTTTCTTCCTGATATTCATGAACCACGAGTGTCTTTCCTTAATAGCAATAAATTACCAAAAGTAATACATTTATATACATGTACATCTATACTATATAAAAGTTGAGGCTATAAGCCATTGAGGGTGTCCACATATGATTTAAAACGACCAATAAAAATATGACAACTTATTTTTTAATTTACTATTTCTAAAAATGTTAATATTACCAAAATAGTTTATTTCAAAATAAAATAAAAATCAATATCAAATATGGTAAGATTACAAAAATAAAAACATTCTATATAATTTAACTTAATATATTATATATTTCAAAAATAATCATAATATAATTAACAATTATAATTATATTGAAAATACAATAATTTCCAACAATTTTAGAATACTAAAAGTTGAGGCTATAAGTCATTAAGAGCGTCCACGTATGATGTGAAACGACCAATAAAAATATGACAATTTATTTTTTTAATTTACTTTTCTAAAAATGTTAATATTACCAATATCGTTTATTTCAAAATAAAATATAAATCAATATCAAATATGGTAAGATTACAAAAATAAAAACATTATATATAATTTAACTTAATATATTATATATTTCGAAAATAATCATAAAATAATTAACAATTATAATTATATTGAAAATACAATAATATCCAACATTTTTAGCTATATAAATTTCAAAACATGTGGTTTTTAAAGTTTAGGTTATATGTTATTGAAAATATTCACAAATTATATTTACTGTATATAATTTGATGCTATAAATCATTAAGAGTGTTCTATATAAAAGTTGAGCTATAAACCATTGAAAGTAATACATAAGATTTAAAACAACTAATTATATTATAACAAATTACTTTTTTAATTTGCTATTTCTAAAAATGTAAACATTACCAAAATTATTTGGAATCTCCAACAATATTATATACAATAACAACAATGGAATGAGCAACCACATGAAAGAGTGATAAGAAGAAAAACGTTTCTTATTATAATAAAAATTAATAAAAAAAGTTAGACATTAAAATCATTATATTTAAAACTACCCAAATCATAATATTTACCAAATCAGTCTAAAACTGAGAGCATAGGTTGTTAAGGAGAACAATAAGGACCCATCAGCAACTTCACGAGGAGGAACAAATGGTTCGACGTTATGAAATGTTGAGTTGATCTATGATTCAAATGGCTAATTAAGATACATTTACTTATGGAAGACATTTATTGTTAAGCAGTCTATTTACTTATAAATTTAAAAAGCACCCTATCAGTAAAAAAATTAAAAAAATTATTTATTTATTTATCACCAATTTATAAATATTGGAAGCGATATTTATTCTATTCTGACATATTCTTTTGTTAAAATTTAAGTAAGTAAGATATTATGAGACAAACCTAAAAGTCCGTGCAATTTACAAAATTAACAACAAAATAAGCTACATGATAACTTCTTATAAGTTTCTAATGGATGTGATTGAAGATTAGAAACTAGAGAATAAAAGTGTCATCACTATCTTGACATATATGATTATTATTTCCCTCAAAAGTTAGAGAAAAAAGTTCTATAAATAATAAAAATAATAAAACGTAAGATTTTCATTTCAATAAAAGAATTAATGTATTTATTTAGTCACTGAGCATTCGATTTTTAATAGAACTACTATATTATGTTTTCACAAAAATACTTTAAAAAAAATTGTAATCCTAATATTCATAGAATCTAATCAAATAGGCTATTATGAATCAAATCTAAACTTGGGTAATCTGCAATATTTCTGAAAAACAAAATCACTAAAAATAAATGAAAGTATGGTGACTCTTCGTAAGTCTCTAATCTAATTCACCAAAAAATTTATATAATTCATGCTTATGAAAATTTAATGAAGATATCAACATAACATAAAACTAAAGATTATCTCGCATGAATTCTATTGAAAAATATAGTTTAATAACAATTTAAATAACATATATGTAAAAGAAATCTCTAAAGAGATTTATAAATAACTTTTTTATATATGTAATAATATTCATAAAACATAATGACATTAAGTATAGTATAAGCGACAACAAACAAATAATATGAAGAATATTCAATAGAGATTCATCAGTTGAAGAATACATTATCTAAGGATAGTTGATAACAAACTAAAAGCAATACAATTTTAACAATTTTGTACAATCTTAAAAAGTATCTATGAACATATAAAATATCATAACTCCGACATTATTAATTTATTTAGATCGAGTAGAATATGAATCTAATATTTTATATTTATATATTGTTAGCCAAGTTGATAAATGTTATATAACAAATATGTTTAATATTAGTTAATTTTGAAATTATTAGTTAAATTTAATAAAAATATATTATGATTAAAAAAATCTGAATATTATAATACTAGATATGTAAAAAAATTAAACAAGAGTATTCAAATATAGATAAGCACATATCAAATAGATAATAATAGTAAATATTAAAATCTTTTTAAAGTAAAAGGTAAAGATAAACATTGTGCAGATAACTAATTCTTTATGTAATTCAAATAGAAGAATAGATAAAATGTGTATTATAAATTTTTATTATATTGTAGTAGCAGTTAATATAATAAGCATCGAATGATCAAAAAAAATAATTAGTAAACAATAGAAATATGATTATAAATGTGACTTTTACATTTACATACAAACTAAAAGATACTTAACAATATTTATTTTAAATGGTATAATTTTATAAAGATCTTAAATATGAAAATAAAAAATCATATGTTGAATACATTTTATAGGAAACATTTTATAATTTTAAAATTATTATAAACTAAATATTAATACAAACTCGCGCGTAGCGCGAGTGAAAAAAATCTAGTCTATACTATATAAAAGTTGAGGCTATAAGTCTGAGGGTGTCCACGTAGGATGTTAAACGACCAATCATATATAATATGACAAATCATCTTTTTAATTTATTATTTTTAAAATGTCAATATTACCAAAAGTAAAAACATTATATAATTTAACTTAATACATAACTGATTTTTGAAAATATTACGAATTATTATATATATATTTTTAAATGTTAATATTTCCAAAATTATATTATCTATACTATATAAAAGTTGAGGCTATAAGCAATTGAGAGCGTCCACGTAAGATGTTAAACGACCAATCATATATAATATGAAAAATCATCTTTTTAATTTATTATTTTTAAAATGTCAATATTACCAAAAGTAAAAACATTATATAATTTAACTTAATACATAACTGATTTTTGAAAATATTACGAATTATTATATATATATTTTTAAATGTTAATATTTCCAAAATTATATTAAAACGAAATTAGTGTTCCATATATAATTTAAACTAACAAAATAAATATTAATATTTTACAACTTGTTTAAAAATGTTAATTGTTAAAGTAAAAAGGAAAATCAAAAGTAAATCGTAATATTAACAAAACATTATTGTCTTTTTAATACATAACTTATTTTTGAAAATATAAAAAATGTTAATATTCTGAAATTATATTAAAAAGAAATTAGTGTTCCATATATAGTTTAAACTAACAAAATAAATATTAATATTTTACAATTTGCTTGAAAATGTTAATTGTTAAAGTAAAAAGGAAAATCAAAAGTAAATTATAATATTAACAAAACATAATTGTCTTATTAAGTATAATAAAAATGTTTAGTAATATTAGTATTTTACAACTTGCTTAAAAATGTTAATTGTTAAAGTAAAAAGGAAAATCAATAATATAATTTTGGAATATTAACATTTAAAAGTAATAATATAATAATTTGTCATATTTTCAAAAATCAGTTATGTATTAAGTTAAATTATATAATGTTTTTACTTTTGTAATTTTACCATATTTGATATTGATTTCTATTTTATTTTTAAATGAACAATTTTTGATAATATTGACATTTTAAGATAATAAATTATGTTAAAATACAAAATTATGTCATTTTAAGTATAACTAATCCAAAGTATCATTTATACCAAAATAAAATGGAAAATTGATGTTAAATAACAAAACTAAAACTTTTTAAAATGAAAATTTTCTTAATATATAAAATAAAAAACTTTCTAATATGTGAAGTATTAGGGTGACTATAAATATCTGTCTAAACATCAAAGGATTTCAAGATTTACTTTGGCAAAGAGAGAGATTGAAAAAGAAAAGAAATATTTAGACAATTGTTGTTTGTGCTTCTTCTTTGGTTTTCGATGATCTTACAAAAAGGGTTTAATAAGAATGAATTTCAATGCTAGAATGGTTCATTTTTAGGAACACGTAACATCATCAAGGGTGGTTTACTTATGGGTTTTGAGTTGTTTCTTATTGATTAAAACCGATGTTGCTGAATCATTATATATAATTTAACTTAATATATTATAAATTTTTGAAAATAATCATAAAAATAACTAACAACATGATGATTAATTTTAAAATGTAATAATTTCCAACAATTTTTAACTATATAAATTTAAAACAAGTGGTTTTTAAAATTTAGGTTATATGCTATTCAAAATATTCACAAATTAGATTTATTCTATATAATTTGATGTTGTAAAGCTTTAAAAGTGTACTATACTCTATAAAAGTTGAGGCTATAAACCATTGAAGGTAAGACATAGGATTTAAAACAACCAGTTACATTATGACAAATTATTTTTTTAATTTGCTATTTCTAAAAATGTAAACATTACCAATATCTTTTATTTCAAATATAATATAAATCTATATCAAATATGGTAAACTTAAAAGAAATAAAATATTATATATAATTTAACTTATAGATTTTCGAAAATAATCATAAAATAACTAACAACAATGATAATTATTTTTAAAATGCAATAATTTCTAACAATTTTAACTATATAAATTTAAAACATGTAATTTTAGGTTATGTGCTAATGAATATTCACAAATTATATATACTATACATAATTTGATGCTATTAATCATTAAGAGTGTTCAATACTATATAAAAGTTGAGGCTATAAGCCATTGAGAGTGTCCACATAGAATTTAAAACAACCAATCATATTAAGACAAATTACCTTTTTGATTTACTATTTAAAAAATGTCAATATTAGCAAATCATTCATTTCAAATAAAATATAAATCAATATAAAATATAGTAAACATACAATAAAAAATTATATATAATTTAACTTAATATACTATAGATTTTTGAAAATAATCATAAAAATAACTAACAACAATGATAATTATTTTTAAAATGCAATAGTTTCCAACAATTTTAACTATATACATTTTAAACATGTCGTTTTAAAGTTTCGGTTATATGAAATATTTACAAATTAAATTTACTATATATAATTTGATGCTATAATTATTAAGAGTGTTCTATGCTATATAAAAGTTTAGGCTATAAGCCATTGAAGATATCCACATAAGATCTAAAATAGTTATATCTCTATTTTTAAAAATGTCAATTTTACCAAAATCGTTTATTTCAAAATAAAATATAAATCAATATAAAATATTGTAAACTTAAAAAAAATAAAAACATTATATATAATTTTATCTTAATTTATTATAGAATTTCAAAAATAATCATAAATATAGCTAACAACAACAATAATTAATATTAAAATACAATAATTTCAAACAACTTTAGCTATATAAATTTTTGACATGTGATTTTTTAGGTTATATGCTATTCAAATATTCACAAATTACATTTATTATATATAATTTGATGCTATAAATCATTGATGGTGTTCACATGTTATTTAAAAGCACCAAAATCTATAAGTCATTATTCTATTATTATTTAAAAAAATTGAAGATTTTAAAATTATATTATTTTAAAATAATAAGGAAATCAATATAAGTTTTAGTAACAAAACGAATAATAACAAAAATAGTTCGATATATAAATTAAATAGTTGAAAGACTAACATAAAATTAACTAGCAAAAATATTAAAGAACACAAAACTTTTGAATAAAGAAAGTATGAATCGAAAAATACATAATTTCAAAATTTATCATATAAAATTTACATATAACATTAATAATATACCAGACCAGCATCCTAATTTTACATTAACAAAATATATGAAAACATAAAATATTCCATAAATTCATTAAAATTTAGTACTATTTACAAATAATAATGACACTATAGTATAGTCTCAGTGAAAACATAAAACAAAGACATGGAGAATATTCACTATACATTAGTCAATTGAAAACTATATTATCTAAGAATATTAATCAATAAACTAAATCAATGAAATTCGACACATTTCTAACAATTAGAAAAATATATATGTGAACTAACAAAACAACATAGTCCCAACATTAATTTATAATGTAGCTAGATCAATATATATATCTAATATTAGAACTTTTATATATTATTATTTTATCAAAAGTTATTATTTAATTTTAGTTAAAATTCTATAGATTTATTTCCCTTTTCTTATATCTAAAATTTTTTAACACTATTTAAATTCATCAAAATGTTTGTTAGGATTCAAACTTAAATATTATACTATCATATATGCATTTGAAAAAAATAACAGTATTTCAAATACATATATGTACACAATAAGTATATAATAATTATATTTTCATGTAAAGTTTTGGTAAATACAAAACAAGGTTAGATATTGCACAAATGGGACAATGACTTATATCACTTAAATAGAAAAATAAAAAAATAAAATAAAATATGCATAAAAATGTAGAAATAGTTAATATTCATCAAATAATCCATATATATCTTTAATTATGGTTATTAAACAATATAAATATGTTTATAAATACACTTATTCATTTAAATAATAGTTATTTTAAAGTATAATTGTATGTAACTTAAATAAAATAATAATAAATCATTCGTTGAAAACAAATTCATAAAAAAAATTATATAAAAAATTTATATTTTATTATTATAAAAATAAAATAAAATAAACTAATTATTCAAATAAACTCGCGCGTAGCGCGAGTTGAAAATCTAGTATAGTTAATGGGTCAACGAGTTATTTCCCAAAAAGAATTATCATACAACATCAAACTATTGCCTCTTTTTATATATCTTTGAACAAAAGTTCAATACTTATTCTGCCTTGAATTTAAAACTCAGAACCTCCGAATCCATACAAATTAATTCTTTTGGTTTCATGTATTTAAATTAAACCGAAGATATTATTTATTAGACTTTAAACCAATGAAATACCCGATTAGGATCCGATTATGTCTCTTAAACCAATAATTAATAACCAAGACCTGAAAAATCTGTTAACCCCAAATCCATACCCGTTAATTAACCCCAAACAGAAATCTAGGTTAAAAAATCTCCAGATCGAGTGTTCCAATCTCACAAGTCGGAAGAGAAAGTAAAGTTTGAGAGAGAAGATTGAATTTAAAGAGAAAAGGCTAAAGGCGGAGAGACAATATCTATTTATATACAGAGAGATAAATGTATATTTGCAGAGAAGCTTCGGAAAAGATGAAGTGTTATTAACGAGGTAGTAGTTATGTATATTAACTTTGTGAAGTGTTAGTAACGAATATGCATAGGCTGACGGTTCGTGCCTTGTAAAAAAGTGTCGGGTCACAATTTCTTGATAGGAGTAACACATTTTAAGAAGTTTTTATGATTTAATTTGATGAATATAAAATGACGATTTTTCGCTCGTCTTCAACGTTCTTTACCATTTGCATACCCTAAATTTTGCAGGTACATACTTTGCTTATAAATTACCAATTTATTTTGCTCTTTGTCTGCCTTCGATCCTCAAAATGTGGATTATGGTTGGGGAAATCTCTGAAGATTAGCAGAATGGGATACAAAAAACATGAACATTGATGTATTATAGGGTGCACCAATAACTGCTTGAGGCTTATTATGTCATGTTTCTTATAAGTTATTAGTTCCTTATTAAGTATTTTATCTTAATGGAGTGAAAAACTTGATTTGTTTCACTACTAAAAGTAAGGAACAAGAGCATTTTTTACATCTTTCCCTTCATTCATATATTTCAAGCTATATATGTGTATTTCATGCTGGTTTTTATCTTTGATTTGGATGCTTAAGGGGATTGATGTGCATACACGGATGAAAATACGTGACCTAAAAAGTGCCAATTGTCTGGTGGACAATCATTGGATAGTCAAGATTTGTGGCTTTGGGCTGTCGAGAATAATGACGATGAAAACATGAAGGACACTTCATCTGCTGGTACACCAGAGTGGATGGCTCCAGAACTCATTCGCAACGAACCTTTTTCAGAGAAGTGTGATATCTTTAGTCTTGGTGTGATAATGTGGGAACTTTCTACTTTACGTAAATCATGGGAAGGTGTACCACTTGAGAAGGTACACTGTGATGTGCCATGATTCTTATAGCGATGTTCATTCTCTGAACATCTGACCACTTCTTCCAGAGTTAAATAATTTCATGTGAACTGGATTGATTGTTGAAATAATGCTTCTTAGGTTATCTTTGCTGTTGCGCATGAACAATCACGTCTTGAGATTCTTGATGGTCCACTCAACAAACTAATTTCAGGTTCAATGTTGTTAAACATCATAGTTTATCGAACATGTGATTGATCTTTTCGTTTATTCTCTTAGAATATTCAACTGTTACAGACTTGAGTAAATGTTACCATAATTTCTCTGCAGACTGTTGGGCAAAGCCTCAGGAACGCCTGAATTGTGAAGAGATACTCAGGGGCTTGCTCGATTGTGATTACACACTGTGTTAGAATTACTTCTCTGTGGGATATGAGAGAAAGATGTTTTAGCTCAAAAAGTAGCCTTGCTTCTTTCTATCTCTGCTCTTAAGTTAAGCTGAGTGGCTAAACTTTTAAGATCGTGCGAGCGTCAAGGCTCTAATGAGAGGAAGTCTTAGTTCAGTTTTGGTTATTGAAGAGCAATTTGGTTTATTTCAAGAAAATATAGATATATTATATGTAATGCTATTATTATTTGGGAAAATAAAGAGTTCTTTGATCTGTATTTTGTTCATTCATACATCCATTATGTTCAAAACAAAGATGAAATTTAGAAAGTGTGAGCAGTAAATGACTACAGTATCATTAATCGGATGCATATATTGTTGCTGATAAACATCTCATAATTATAAAAAGAAAAGGAATTCTATTGATGAAAAAGAAAAGTATCATCAATTGGATGCATATGTTGCTGCTGATAAACATTCTCATATGTTGCTGCTGATAAACATCTCATAATTACGAAAATCTTTTTGGAAATTTACCAAAATAGAATGAAAATACAACATCTTTGTCTCCTTAGTATAAAATCAACATTAGTTTGTCGATATAGTATAACTTTTTTCATAATTTCAAAATTAGTCATTGATTAATCATATGACATACAAATTATAATTATTTTAAATATTAAAAATTTAAGTTAAAACAATTAAAAACAGAAAACAAAGAGCCCCAAATTTTTGACAATAAATTATTTTAAATAATTAATTTCAATTATTTAAATAAAAATGAAGTTAATTTAAATAATTAAATTAATTTAATAACAATTAACTTACTTTAAATATTTGACAAGTAAAAAATAATTCAGTTTAAATAATTAATTTTATTTTAAAAAGAAAAATTAAATTACTTAGATAATTAAATTACTTTAAATAAAAAATAAATTACTGTAAATAAAAGTAAAATTACCTTAAGTATTTGAAAAGTAAAAATAACTAAATTACTTTAAAAATTAGTTTTGATTCTTTTGACAATAAAATCATTGAAACACGTTTTAGGGAAGTGTAAAGGTTTTCAAATATTGTTAAAATAGTTTGTAACAGATTTTTTGAAATATGGTAAATCTTATCCATAGAATGTATGTTCTACATTGTATAGAGAACAAACAACTAATTCGTATGCAGATTCTACTATATGTAGACTTTTGAGTGGTGTCTAGATTTCGTATTCGTGACTTTAGAATTTCTCGTAAAAGTAGAAGCTCCAATCCAAATAAATGTAGTTACCTTTAAAATGTGTAGACTTTGCATTTCTCATATTTAGAATTTATTTAAAATTATATTATTGATTCTAGAGAAAATAGAAAATTTTGTTTAATCTATAATTCAATTTCTACTATGTCATTTTTCGTAGAAGATGACAACTTCTTTCCATAGAATATAATTAAGAATTTTAATTAACAAGTTTTACAACCCAAAAATACAAGTTTGTATATATGAAGATTTCATCAATTGTTTATATTTTTATTTTTTTCATAAACTATTTATTTTATTAAGTTTAATAAATGAAAAGAGTAATTGTGCCAAATGGAACAAAAAAAATTTATACTAAAGATACAAAGATTATGAATTTTATTTGTTATTTTGCAAATTCGCAAACATTTTTACTAATGCCTTTTTCATTAAAATGCAAAAGACCTTTTTACCTTTGTTTTATAGATATATAAATAGAAATAATTATTGAAAAAATAAAGAATAAATAGTTTTTGAAGTATGCATTTTCAAATTTGAACTTTTCTATAAAAACAATTGTCTAATTTTTTGAATTATTTTCAAAATTTTATTTTGAAATTCAAAAATTCATTTTAAAATTTTTAAGTATTTATTTATTAAAATCAGAAATTCGACTCTCCAAAACTCACCTTCAAATCTAAACTTTAAGTATAGATTATTTAACTTTGGAGATGTAAATGTCACATTTAGCTCTTTAAAAATAAAAGTAAATGTGATTAAGGTAAACATGAATGATGTAGGAACATGGTAGTTTAAGCAAATTCTATCAAATCAGAAGTTTAAACAAATTAATTACCAGTAAATGGAGTTTGTTTAATACGAAAATAGATGATAACAAAAATCGCATCTCTGAATCTGAGTTATCATCCTAAACAAGCAAAACATAAAGCAACTACAACTATATAGCTTATAGGACATGTTATTAACATTATTTTCCTTGGCTCTTTATTAATTCAAATAGATTTAGGTTTAGTTTCTTTGTTGTGATATTATTATCTTTCTAGACACAAGAAGTGGAACATTACTGAGAGTCATGCAAAATGAAGCAGTTTCTTGGATTCAACTTTATTGTTCAAACAAAAATTGAAATATGGTGGTCCATTTTCAGTTACATGCATGTATGTTTCATGATTACACCATAAACATTTACATGATTCTTCTCTTATATAAATGATCCATCCCTCTTCTTCTCTTTGTTCTATATCAGAAGCAGAGTAAAGCAAAAACCCAAAGAACAAAAAAATGGAGGCAAAAGTAATTTCCTGCACTACTTTTGGAGAAGACAAGGTCATAAAGATTGTTGTTTCAAGCCATCGTGCACTCACTAACTACAAACCTGAAGAAAACGAAACGACGGTTGTTGTTTCTGATGATACTTGCTCCAAGAAAGATGTCGAAGAGATTAAGAAGCTTTGTGAGAAGCTCGGTTATGTCTATGAAGGAAGACTCAACGAAGATTACGCTCAGACCAACACTGGACCTGGACTGGTCTGAAAGTTTCAGAGTCACAGTTTAGTACACTCTATGCTTTACTTTACTTTCGTTTAAGTACTTTTCTTTTCTGCATTTTGCTTTCTATGTTCTAATTTATCTCTTGGTAGTTTGCAGCTATGAATGAATTTTATATATGAGTTTATTATAACTCCAAGTGCATGAACCCATACTCAGTAACAAGTATTATGCCAACATATTCAAAAGTAAATCTGATTGATGAAACCAAGTTAGTCGTAATGAAAAGATATAATAACGCACAAGAGAGAAGGCGCTTACGCGTTCCATCTGTTGGATATCTATCATAACCAACACAACTGGAACTAGTAACAGTGGCTGTCCAGCTGCACCTCTATCAAATCAATCCAGTGAAACAGAAAGGACATACGTGAGTGAGTCGTCTAGATATAGATACTGAATTGGAATAGAAAGAGGTAACACTTACTTCATAACTCCTCTGGCTCCATCTGCCATGGCATCTACAGTGTTACCAAGCATTCTCATATACGCTAAGCCAGCACCGAAACTGTTAACAGAAATTCCAACACAGTTAATAAATAAATGCAATGATTTACTATTAGGGACAAAGGTTCCACGTCCAATGGATATTTAGTAATATATAAGATATATAGACCAATCGACTTATCACCAGTTGGTTTTAAATTGGAAAGGTATCTAGTTTAACATGGTATCAGAGCCCCGATCTAAACAATCTGACATGATCCATTATCGATCCAACCTAAATTTAACCCATCAATCATTGTCCAAACATTCCGAGATTGACGCTTTTAACCATCATCTCGAAGGGGCGTATTAGGAACAAAAGTCCCACATCGAAAATTAGAAGAAATATTTAGTAATATATAAGATAGATGAGTTATTTCACTTATTACCAATTAATTTTAAGTTGGAAGCACATCTAACTTAACATTTACGGTTATTAGGCTTTGGTGTAGTAGATGTAGATAAGGATTACCATGAGATGAGTTTCCTGTGGAGGTTATGATACGCTTTGATGGTGACGAAGAAGCTACTGATTTCGAGTTTTCAAAGTTATGCGTTTTAACCGAAGATATATAATAGGAAAAGTAATAAAAACAAAAATAAATATCTCAAGTATAAGTTAAGCTTAGTTTATAAATAACTAATGAATAATAGTTTTAGTTTAAAATTAATATTTTCATTTATTTTAATCTATTTACATAGTATTTCTTTAAATAATAAAAATTATGTGTTTTACCCGTATATATAAAGACATAATCATGTTACAATATTTATTATTAATTTATTATCAAAAATTAAAAAAGTTTAATTTTTTAACTTAATTAGTATTTATACATTTTCCCATTTCGTAATTTTAATTTTTTTTTTCTTTTTAGATAACAACATAATATGTACATGAATTATCTTTTTATTTTTAAAACATATTTTACTTTGGCAATATATCTATACACTAATTTATAAATAATTATCTAATAATAATTTAATTATTTATTATCAATTAAGTGTATAAATGATATTAACAATTCTAACTTTAAACGTAAGATCTTGAATGTGAAAGGTCACTTCGCAAATAATAGTATAGATATAGTGAATATATATATCACTAAAAGTCTAAAATTTTAGTGCATATAGTAATTTGAAGGAGATGATCTGATAAATGCTAATAGTGAAATGATGAGGAGATTTATTTAAATGATGGTAGAATCATTGTTGGTTAAGATGGTCTAGGGATTTTATCAAAAATCAGAGAAAATAGGAAATAATCGAAGATTCTGTTTGTCATTATTGCATTTATGTGTATTATTCTCTCTGTTAGAAAATTAAATTATGTTTTAGAAATAAATTTAGTTTTATAAATGTACTTTTCTTTTTAATTTTTTCAATATATTTTAGTAAATAATAATGATAAATTATAAACTTCAAAAATTTAATTATATTTATTAAATTTTGATTAGTTAAAAGTTATGGAAAATAATTAATTATAAAATTATACATTTAATAAGAAAAAAATATATATTTTATTAATATGTGTGATATATAGTGTATAAATTAATTAGTTAATTAATGTAGTCCAGCGATTAGATATGTGATTACTAAACTTCAGGTTGTGAATTGGAAAACACACTGTTATAAAAATTTACGTCTTTTTCATTTTTTTGTTTAAATGAAGGACAAAATTGTCATTCACCTTTTTAATTTCCCACAAACTTATCCCAAAAAACTATTTGCAAAGAAAGTATTACATTTGATAAAAAAAAGTTTTACATCATATAGGAAACTAAATTTACCAAATTTCTTAATCAATGAGAAACGAAAAAAAGGAAAACTATAACCAACAAACAGAAAATAAAAACTAGATAAAACAAAGGTTAATTTGTCAAGTAACCAATTTTCAAAGTAAAATGAAGAAAATAGCATTGATTTTGACATTATTAAGACAATAACATTTAGCTCAACTTTCATCTGGTTATACCCTTGCCATTTGCAAGTTGCCGGTGATAGAGAGAAGGGAAGGGATAACATCGATGAGTGAGCACATATGGACAACATAAATCCTTCATTATTCAAATCAAGATCACGCAAACATGACGACGTCATTTAATTAGTTACCATATACCAAAACCATGTAGGCACTAAAAGGATGATTCAAAATGGAAGTCTATGTGGAAAAAGAGGGTATTGTATTTATGAAAGAGACTAAGTTCATCTACTTATTAGTCATATATGAAAAACGGTGAAACGATATATAGAATTAAATGATGAGCAGATTCGCCACTGAAATCTTTGTTTTTATGTATATAATAGAGGACTCATTCTACATAACAAAAAAATAGTATGTCACAACTCATTCATAATAGAATAGGAAAAACTAAATTGTGGTACATATTGATTAATTATGAAATAACATCGAATTATCTAATGTTTATCCCAGCATCAACCCAAACTTTCCATAAACTAAAGTCAAACCACAAATCACTAAACCTTAAACGGAAATATAAACCCTAACCCAAATATCAAACTATGAAAATAGTATAAAAATGCACAACATTGCATGGAAATAGTATACTTATCATCAAAATAGTATAGGACACCAACTTCATCCCAACCCCTAAATACTAAACCCTATCCCAATCCCATCCCAAACCCCTAAATATTAAACCTAAACAGTAATCATTAGATCCTAACCTAAATATAAATCATAAACCCAAATAGAATGGAACAAAATAAATAACATAGTAATATTGATGAAGTTATGAAATATCTGTGATGCATGGAAGAACTTAATGTTGACCCCATCCTCACCCCTCACCTTCTAAATACTAAACCCTAAACCCTAATCACTAAATCTTAAATCCTAATCACCCCTCACCTTTTCATAATAATTTTTATTTTTAATGTAAAGCACAATCATTATAAATAGAATACAAGAAAGTCATGTGCATATACACGTTGAGACTGTTGCTAAGGAGAGGATAAAACTGAATTTGCCATTTTTATAAATTCTATTACATGAATGGTTGAGAAGAAGATCAAATTGATTTTACAATTCTTGTTTTGTTTTGCAATATGAGGAACACTGTTTTATTATGTTTGATAAAACTAGAATAGTACTAACCTTGCATATTATGTATGGAGTACCTCTACAACTTGAGCATGATTCAACTGCTACCTCTACAAAATTATCGAGGTACATCTCTTATATGTTGTCTTTTCTAAATTCTTAGTTTTGATTAATAAGTCTACGTACAAAACAATTGATTCATACTAATGATATAATAACAATACATAACACATGTTTATTTATGGTACAATACATTTCTATTCTACGTGCACCAAATAGAATAGAAAAGAATAAATAATACACTGCATAAATAATGACTAGAAATGGAACTGATGGAATAGTAAAGGAGGAAAATAACGAGGTGAAGGTGAGGAACCATGCATGGGAGCAGTGGTGGAGAGGAGACTCTGGCTGCAATGAAATAATTGGTGGTGGTGGTGATGTCAATGTGACATGTGAAATAATACCAAACATAGTACATATACCGTTTCATTTCTATTCTATGCATGTGTATAATGTAAAATAGAACAAAACAAAGATCATCTTCCCCGATCAAACTTTAGTAACTAATGATGATGGAGGTGAAGGTGAGGAACCATGCATGGGAACAGTGGTGGAGAGGTGGCTGCAATGAAATAATTGGTGGTGGTGGTGATGTCAATGTGACATGTGAAATAATACCAAACATAGTACATATACCGTTTCATTTCTATGTGTATAATGTAAAATAGAACAAAACAAAGATCATCTTCTCCGATCAAACTTTAGTAACTAATGATGATGGAGGATAAGTGAATATGACGAAAATGGAGAGATGCATTCTATGGCGGCTGAGTAAGAAATTTGTTGTTGGTTCAGTACGTGGAAGAGAAAATAGACATTGTGAAGAGGTGATATAAAAATGGTGATAACAATGGAGGAACGAATACGGTGGCGACGATGATCATCAATAGTTATGAGGTATGAATTATGAAATAGAGATATGATAGGGAAAAGAATAAAAAGAGAACAATATATGAATAAAGAGAAGCCACAATTTATTTTTTTACATAAACTAATTATTAATTTTGTGTTGTTTTATAGCGTGTAAATTCCCATGAAACAAATAATTTCACTGATGAATATCTGACGTGGACCAAGCAAACATTATCAATTAAAATTAAAATCCTAAAACGAAAAAAAAGTATGGGAAGCCTCCATCTAGTTCTATATAAACACACACAAATCAAGTAGAAAAAAAAACACACACGTAAAAAATAAACACACTCATTGTTTTCTACCTCTCGATCAAGTAAAGAATCACAATCAATCATGAAGAACAATGTCATGATTTTGTTAATTGTGGCATTCTCACTAATCAGATTAGCTCGTGCTGCATCTTTTTACGAGGTTGGAGGCACCAACGGATGGATAACAAAGATGGGTCTTGACCATTGCAAGACATGGTCTTCTTCAAAGACTTTCTATGTCGGAGATTCTCTCATCTTTCAATATAATAACGATATTACAACGTTATGGAAGTGAGCTTCAAAGATTACGAGTCTTGCAACCCTAATTCCCCTCTGGTCACATATCACTCCGAGTATGAATCGGTTAACCTTAACAGAACCGGACACTATTACTTCATATGTGGTGTGCCTGGTCACTGTGAATCTGGTCAAAAGCTTGATGTCCTAGTCATGCCTGCCTCTCTCCAGAATCCTGCCCCTAAACCTAATCCTACTAATCCTATTCCTAACCCTAACCCTAAACCTAATCCTAGTCCTGACCCTAAACCTTCTCCTTCTCCGCCTTTAGAGGATCCTCTTGTGGTTCTTCCAGTGGAAGATGCAACGATTGCATCACTTCCTTTCAATGCAGCCTCAAACCCTTGTGTGTGGGATGGCTTAACCATGCTCTCTTTCATTCTCCTACAAACCCTAGTTTTTCTTTAAAGATTACGTTTGTTATTCTAGGGTTTTCTTTGATTTTTATTATTATTGCTTACACTATAATGTTTAGTGGTGTTTTGTTTTCTTTACCCTTCACTGAATATTTCTCAAATCTCTTTTACCTGCATCGAAGAT
>CAJHQP010004123.1:0-58865 GCA_905132765.1 Moricandia arvensis
TTTTCCGATAATAAGAAAAACGCAGTACGACTCCAATAGGTCTCGCAAATCTATTTTATCGCTTGAAATACTTGGTCTCACAAACAACAAACTAATCAAAACTCCGAATGCTTCCGAAAGCATCCTTTGGACAACGTATAAGTCTTCATGACAACAACCAAATTTCTTAAAAACTGGCGAAACGTTTCAAAAACAAAACACCAAGGAAATTTCCGAACGGAAAAACACCTCTCAACATACTACTACACAAATGGCTTTTGGACATACGGTAAAAAATGGCCACCGAAACAAAACACTAAACCCCATTCTCAACTTAAGATCACCTTACGCAAAAAACATATTTTCGGAAAACAAAAGCGACGTATCACGAGAAAACCTTCGAAAATATAGTTCCAAACTCTAAACAGTTTGTCTGATACTATAAAGTGACAACTAAACTATAAACTCTAAACATAAGGATCTTCGGAAAGAATATCCTTGTGTGGACTATACCTTCCATAAGCATAAGTCTGAACTCTTTCATAGATCTCAAATATCTCTAGGTTAAAAAATGATTAACTGTAATAAAAACTAAATTTTATAATTTTTATACCTCAAACGTAAAGTTGATGTTCATGAATCATTTCATACTGAAATTAATGTGATATTCCAACTTTTTTTACCCTCAAAATTTTAGCTACGACACTACGATCTAGGCATGGGCAATCGGGTATCTAACCGACTTTGGTTTGGGTTCAATTCGGGTTCGTATTTGTTGGGAGCACAAAGTTAGTCCCATTCGAGTATTATAAAAGTTTGGTTTGGTATCAGTTCGCATTTACTTGGTTCGGTTCAGATATAGTAGTACATAGGAAATCTGGTTGAATTTGGTCTAATATTCGGGTTCGGTTTTAATTCGGGTTTCAGTTATCCAAATACTTTCGAAAATACATATTTAAATACTCAAACTTGAAAATTTTTAAAAAATTACATTAACAAAAAAATGGTGGCATAATTAAGAAATCGTTTATAAGAAGAGAGGAACTTGAACAAGTTAAAACTAACAACTTGCAAGTCTACTAATACATCAAACATCATTTAAACTTAAAAATAAAATAGTATTGAAACGTTTGAAGAAAACTGAATTATAAGAAAACTTTAAATGCAACTATCAAAACATAAAATTCTCAATATTTAACTAATTATCAAAAATATACATTAAGTTAAATATTGGATTTAATTTTTCATGTTGATACTTTTAGGGTACTTATTCAGAATTGAATTTGTGTTTGGTATAAGTGTCTTGGGGTTTTTGAAAGCATTTGGTTTTGTTTTTGGATATCAGAATGGATTCGGGTTCGGTTTCATTAAACCTAAAACCCAAAATAGCGTAGAAAGATCCATTCAGATATTATTTCGGGTTCACTAATAATTTACCTTTTGTCAAACTGGATCGGTTCTGATTTTCGGATTCGTTTTCTTACCCCACCCCCTTACTACGATCATGTTATAGAATTATATTTTGCATTGATATTTTTTGTGGTGTGTGGAAATTTTGTTGTTTCTCCATGTTTTTATAGAATCAATTAAGATTTAAACGGCCATAAACTACCTAATATATGATGATATGTTCAGTTCATACCTGCATTATAGAGAGGTGCAAAAACATATGCAACCATTTATAAAAATCAAATTTCATACCAAACGTGCAAAAACATATTTTTGCCATTAAAATAAAAAAAATGTCTCTTTACATTACTTTTAGTCTTTTACCAAACATCATACTCAACAGGTCGTGATCCATTGGAAAACAGGTTTAATAAGACAACTAATAGAGTGCGTAGTGTAGTGGATTAGAGTTTTTGTCATTAGATCGAAAGGTGTTGGATTCCTACTGTCGTCGTTGTTCGTCTAACACTTTAATGGTTTAGTATCGAGACGTTTTTAATTTGAGGGCAAAAAATATATTTTTGCATAAAATAATAGTTTAGCTATATGAAATTTAAATGAGTTATTTGCATAAATTACCCTATTTGGCACCTATAATTAGAGACTTATCCATGATGTGACAATCACTTTCTTTTGGACCATTTTGCCCTTCTCCACACTCTCTCTCCTCTCTTTGACTTCCCCTTTTCTTTTTTCTCTTCGATCCTTAATTATTTTACAAATCTCTATCATTCTATATACAATTAAATTTTAAATTTCATTATTTTTTCATAAGTGGCTTTGAATCCTCAAATTTTTCACCTTTTTTTTTCTCTCCAATCCCTAATTATTTTACAAATCTCTATCATTCTATATACAATTAAATTTTAAATTTCATTATTTTTTTCATAAGTGAATTTGAATCCTCAATTTTTTGATGATATCAATTTTCTGGGTTTTAGATTCGACGTCGTGTTAGCGGTTAACAAATATTGTAGACATTAACAGAAGTGTTAGTTGTTAACAATTATTTTTACGCTTCGCGTTAATAAATGTGTTCGCTGTTAACAAATATTGTAGACGTTAACAGAAGTGTTAACTGTTAACAATTATTTTTACGCTTCGCGGAAATAAATGTGTTGGCTGTTAACAAATATTGTAGACGTTAACAGAAGTGTTATATGTTAACAAATGTTTTTACGCTTCGTGTTAATGAGAGGAAAGAGAAAGGGCATTCTCGGCATTTTCTTGCCAAATGGTTGTGTCAGTGTCCTTCATGTCCAATCAATGGTATTTTGATAATTTGAGCTTCAAATATGGGTAGTTCACTAAATCACTCAATTTAAATTTTAAAAAAGATTGGAAATGTTTTTGCAGTATTATATAATATGGGTATGTATTAAACATATTATCATATATCAGGTAGGTTATGGCCGATTTCCCTCAAGGTATCACATGAAAGACATAATAAAAAGAAATAAACAAACAAAACGGGTGGATGAATGTAGTCAGATTCGGCAATGAAGAGACTGAAAGCGTGGTGGGGTTTCACAAAGCACATCACATGGGTTGCCCACAACTAAAGGAGACAACAAGGTTTGTCTTCTCTTCCTCCAAAAACCAGTCTCACCATTTTGCTTTTTCTCACCCTTATTTTATATATATCCAATTTGGGTTTTTACAATGTGGATAAAACTATACTACAATTTGCCTGCGGAGAAGGAACAACCGACAGTTGTTAGCTAAACCTTACACCACATGTTGATTTGTTATTTAATGGGTGTTTGACTTAAGAAAATTATAAGAGAATATACTTTCTACAGCAAAGAAAACGATATAGTATTATAGAATATGCTTTTTTATAACCCTAACATTATGGCTGAGCCATGTGTTTTTTTCTTAAAATATTGATTGTAATTGACTTTACTAGTAACAACCAACAGAAATGGCAGAAATTTCAGTTCATTTTGGTTACTCATGCATAAATTAATGTATCTGCGTATATTTGTTTATTAGGAAGGTTAATAAAACAAATTACTTCTTCGAAAAGTTATATAGCTATTTTCTTTTATCTTGTTTTCATGTTTGTTATACTAGTTTTCATGGGATCCAAGATTGAAACAGCTTACAACTCAAACAGTTATTATCATTGTTCTCAAATAGCATTGACAAAGATGATCAAATGATAATGAGTTTATTAAAACATAAGCTGACTCAATGACTTCACACACACACAAAAAGGGAGGAAGGCTTCATAATCATCAACAATATAGATGAGTGTGGGTGCCAATAGAATACAAACTCCAAGTTAAGTAACATGGAGTTTAATTTCACAGTTAATAAGAAAGAATGTCGCAGAGAAGACACTCAGAACCATATTGACACATCTTGCTGCTGCTTCCCCATTTCTTCCATAACTCCAGCTTGCCAGTCATTTTTGTAATCCAGTGATGCAATATCAAACGTTCTCGGATCAAACACCATCTGAAACTGATTGTTATCAAGCCTAATCCCATTGTTTTCTTGCTGCATAAACATCTGATTGCGGTTGAAACTAAGCTGCTGCTCTTGATAATTCTGAGCTGCTGCTGCATCAATGGTCAATCTCTGATTTGGAGCTTGGCTGCTCTGGACATTTCTGTCATACATAGCCATCAGCTCAGTGATCATCTTCTGCCCATTTTCCGGAACTCCATATCCTGATAGGTCGATCGGTTGTACTGGCTGAGGAAATGGTTCTGACTGTTGTGATACAACCACTGGTTTCACTTCATTCATATGAAACTTTGGTGCTGCTTCATACGCTAAGCGATTATCTCTGTATGGACAAACCATTTGGTGATTATCCCTTGAGCTCCTGTCCTGGAATCCAAGATTGATTTTGCTGTGAGGACATTGACCATTCTCACAAGTGAAACCTGGTCTCTCCATCATGAAAACATTCAGATCATTGTTCTGCTTCCTCTTCCTCGCAAAATCCAAGTTTCCCACGACTTCTTCCTTTACAGGAAAATGCTGCATTTTACCAATACCAAAGCTTGTTGGAAGATTCATACTCACCCCTATCTCTGGTTTTAGCTCTTCCATTTGCTGTTCCTTCGGAAAACAATCAACATCATACTCACTACAATCATTGATGAGAAGAGATCCACTTCCCATAGATGAAGTAGAAAGAGGAGGACATGACTCAGGATAAAGCTCCCGAGCTACAACCTCCTCTTGGTTGATAATGGCAAGCCAAGTAGCACTCTCTTTCGCCGTCATCTTATCCTGCAAGCATTTGGACTGCCTCACAAGCTTACGGATTTTCGCTATATCAGGCGACATATGCTTGATAACGGCAGTCAAGACACCGACTTTCCAAGCTTTCTTCAAATCATGAGGCTTCTTATAAGGAGGAGGATCATTAGGCAAACCAAGCTGAGGCCACCACTCTTCTCTCCCATTAGGCCACCACGGTGGTGGAACACCTTTCTCCAAAGGAAACCGTCTCTGCGGAGGATCACAATGTTGCATCAACGCAGACAAAAGTGATCCAAGAGTTGTGTCTTGAAGCTCCTGAAGTGTGTGTGGTATTGGTCCAACCAAACTATTACAAACATTACTCCCTCCGACAATATTGTTCTCTGCTTGGTACTTGGCAATTGCGGCTGGACCATTACGGTCAAACCTGACTTTATCTTTCCACCATTCCCTAAGATTGTCAGAAGCACCAGTCACTGGCTTTCCTTTCTCAGGGATGATACCGTAAACAAAGCCTTGAGCTTTACAAACTTCCATCATCTTCAACATGTATTTCAAGATCCCATCTTGTGCTCTTGACATTTTCTTCCTCCTTGCTTGCTCTTGTGACTGTCTCTGCTTCGAAGCATCGGCTCCTTCTTTACACTTGCTCTGCTGCTCCTTGAGATGTTTTAGACGCATTTTGTCCCTCCACATTCTTCTCTCAAGCTCATCAACATCCACCTCATCATCTGAGTAATCATCTTCAACCACTGGATGATCTTGTTCTGTTTGTGGCAATGGACACACATCGATTTCTCCAAGACATGTCGAAGAGAAGAAATCCATGTTTCCATACATGCCCATCTCATTAAACATCATCATATCTCTCACAGAAGAGTCAATCCAATCCTGTTACCTGAAAAATAAAAGAGAAGAAAAAAATAAAATAAAAAAAAAACTTTATTTGATCTTCCTATAGTCAATTAGGTACAATCAGACTCATTCGTCTTAATCCATCGAGCAGATCAAATAAAAATAAAAAGAAAATTGGTTGATTTGACAAGAAGACATCAAATGAAACTAGAAAGTAATAATCTCATCTCCTATACTCAGATAACAATTGAATCCGAAAATCTGGAAAAGATTAATAAAGCATCATAATCAACAACTTAAACCGAAATAATAAGAGAAGCAAAAGACCAAGAGTGTTACCTGAAAGAGTTGCCAATAAATAACAACAAAAGTGGTCTCTCTCACTGTCGCTTTTGCTTCCAGAAAGTTTAAATAAGAAAGCAGATAAGGAAGTGACTGTTTTTGTGGAAGCCCCAGTTTTGAAAGATGAAGAAGGAATAGTCAGACGAAGATCAAATGTAGAGAAGAGACATTTATCAATTATCACTGGAGTCCGTAGATGAGAGAGAAAAGAAGATGCTATGGTGGTGGGGATCTAAAGATTAAAGTTGCACCGTTTCCTCTCTTTTTCCTTCCCTTCTAAAAGAACTAATAAAAAATAAGCATTGATTTTGACATTTAACATCAAACTGAATTCATTGTCGATTGCGTCTGCGTCACAAGATGGTAACAAATGGAGATGCGCAAGTTCTTTCCTCCTAAGAAATAATTTGAGGCTGTTCGTTTCTCCATCCGTCATTTCCATCTACCTACTTCCATCAAGATGCTCCATCCAGATGATCCATCTAGATTGTAGGGGATGTTTGTTTCTTCATACACATGAACCTTCCAGATCAACTTCATGTTCGTTTATTTATTTCTATCTCCATCCAGATGGCTGTAATGAACAAATTACAAATATACCATTATTTTAATTTAATCATATGTTTGATATTAATTTTAACAATATTAATTTTTATTATTTAGTCTAAATATATACATTACAATTATTTTAAAATTAGTGTTTTGACATTTTGACGTTTTTCGTTTTTGTGGATTTGGCGAAAAACACGTTTTGCGGGTTAGGCAGTAAAATGTGTTTTTGGCAGAATAACACATTTTTTGGTTTTTGCGGGAAAAAACACATGTTTCAATTTTGGCGGAAAAAAACGCATTTTCAGCTTTGGCGAAAAAATGCGTTTTTTGGTTTTGGCAGGAAAAACGCGATTCTCGGTTTGGGTGGAAAAAAATGTGAGTTTCGGTTTTGGCAGGAAAAACGTGTTTTTCGGTTTTGGCGGAAAATTGGCGGAAAAACGCATTTTTCGGTTTTGGCGGGAAAATCGCGTTTTCGGTTTTGGTGGAAAAAACTCATTTTTGGTTTTGGCGGGAAAATCGCGTTTATCGGTTTTGGCGAGAAAAAAAATGATTTCTAGTTTTGGTGGGAAAAACGCTTTTTTGGTTTTCGCAGGAAAATCACGATTTTCGGTTTTGGTGGGAAAACGCGTTTTTCGGTTTTGGGGGAAAATCTCGTTTCGGTTTTGGCGGGAAAATGCAATTTTCGGTTTTGGAGGAAAAAAGCGATTTTCGGTTTTGGCGGGAAAAACGCACTTTCGGTTTTGGCGGGAAAATCGCGATTTTCGGTTTTGGCAGGAAAATCGCGATTTTCGGTTTTGGCGGGAAAATCGCGTTTTCGGTTTTCGCGGGAAAAATGCGATTTTTGGTTTTGGCGGAAAAAACCTATTTTCAGTTTTGATGTGAAAACTCATTTTTGGTTTTGGCGGGAAAACGTGGTTTTTGGTTTTGGCGGGAAAAACATGGTTTTTGGTTTTGGCGGGAAAAACGCATTTTTCAGTTTTGGCGGAAAAATATGTTTTTTGATTTGACGGGAAAATACGTTTTCGGTTTTGGTGAAAAAAACTCAGTTTTCTTATTATTTTCATGAGTTATAAAATGATAGTATGTTTAAGTTATTAATTTGTGAATTATATAAAAGTTATAATAGACATTATACTATTTTGACAAAACCATCTCAATCCAGATGATCCAAATTGGTCCATCCAGATGAACTTTAAAATTAAGCCTATAATTTCAAAAGTCATTCAGATGAGCCATCTAGATGATTTGTACTTTTAATGTATAAACGAACAAAACTCTCACATCTACATCCAGATGGTTCATCTGGATGGGGAAACGAACGACCCCTTTGTTTTTTTTCCTTTTTTTCCCAACATGCTCCTAAGAAATAGTTTGCTTTTTTTTTCCTTTTTTCGCAACATGCTCTTAAGAAACAGTTATCCACACGAACTTGACACTTCTTTTTACACATAAAAAACTGAATTAATTATATAATTAACAATATATGTGTTTATTAATTATTAATGTGTATAAATAAATTCAAACAATGAAAATGGAATATATATCAAAGGACAAATAATGTTTTATTATTTCATAACTAATATCGTAAAATGAATAATTCTTGGAAAACATAAAAGTGTTCTCTTTCTCTCAAAATTCAATTGCTTGAACCTCTCACTAAACAAAACTTTGAAACTCTAATTCTGGCTTGGCGGTTGCTGGTGTCAGAAGCTCTTCCTTTCCCATTCCCTATTTTTTCTTTGCTCTCTCCACTAGCTTCTCCTCCTTGTCTCTTTGCTTGGTATCCTGGACTGCTGGATACTCACCGGAGAACTTTGAAGCTTGAAGGTGTCGATCTCTGGCTTCATCTAGAGTAACAGTGAGAATGGTGAGACGTCAGTAGATGGGAGAGTCGAATTTTAGGACTGGGAGCTACGCCAGATCTAGTTTTCACTTTTTCAGATCTCCGACGAATCTCTCACGGCAGCGGCGCCTGGCTCGGCAAGGCAACTGCTCCACTACCGATTTGCCTCCTCTCAGCGCAGTGTGATAAACAGAGGAGAGAAACAACGACCAGTAGAAAGTGGTTTGTTTCTGATATGCCTCCGTACGTGGATCAATACATGGAACCGGACCAAAATGAAGATCAAGCCATTCAGAACAATTTAACTGAGGTTCACCCATCCGACCGAACCGACCAGGACAACCGTGCCGTGTACCGCCTCGACCCGTGTACATCCGTAATGGAGATAAAGAAGGAACCACGTCCTAACGACCAAACTGAATCGACCAACATGCGTTCTTTCCCGACCATCTCGACGAGCTAAGGTTGATAGTCAAGCCAGACTTGACTTGGGTCGTGAGGAATCCGAAAAAGACTGCAACTTCTCTCTTTTAGCCTGTTTGCTCCGTACCGCACACCCCGTTAGACATACCAACGACCTTGCGCCGATGTTCGACCGCATGATGGACTTCTCTCTCGATCATTTCTCTAAGGAAATGATTCTCAAGCTCTCTGAAGTCTTCACCCGCGCCAGTACACAACTCATTCATGAAAGACACCCGACGGATCACACTGATCATCTCGCGGCGTCCTTGTCCTTACTACCGTGGTACCAGCTCGTTCGGATGAATCTGGAGAATAGGCAAATGGTCACTTTGATCATTTCGTGATCCAAAGATTTTTCTTTGACTGCCTTTCAAAATTCTCAGTCAAATTTATATTTCCTATGTATTTCTTTATGTCTTTCTTTGACTACAAACTCTATAAATATGTATTCCCCTTCACGTAATAAATCTGGGATAAGATTGTTACTCTTTGATAAATTTTCATGTGCTAAGTTGCTTTGTTTCAATGTATCAGGTTTGAGTAATGAATCAGGAACTAAATAGATCAATGCCTTCTACATATCCGAACCAGTCAGCAACAATGCCAATCAAAGAGGCTTGCAAGGTAAGTATAGTCTGATTTTAAACTTTGATGTTACTGATTTGGTTCCCTCTATTGCAGGTAAAACAGATTTGAGGACAAATATTTTTGAAGAGGGAGGGGATGATGTGATCATGGAAAGCACCAATGAATGTGATGTGAGCATGGACCAGATCAACAAGGAAGATGATGTATCCAGGAATGCACCCATGGACAAACCAGCCGATGAAGATGCCTTAGCCATTCCAGAAGGTCCCATGAATCATTCTAGAACCAAGAAACTAAATGGAGCCATTAGATAATTACTTAGACTCGTATGGAAACAAGAAGAAGGTCTTAGACAAAGCTTGATGATCTGATATACCTTGGTCACCTTTCAGGCTATCTCCTCATCTAGCTGAATTAGTACTTAAGCAAAGTACTTGTGTGTGCTCTTTTCCTTGCTCTCGGTTTTGTCCCAAAGAGTTTTTACGGAGGAAGGTTTTTAACGAGGCCACATGCTGCTTTACACATCTCCTAGGTGCTAATCTCGGTCCAAGCCTAAAAGAAGACTCTATCTATTTATCTTATGTTTTGTTTTTATTCTATAGTTTTATTGTCATGTTATTTTTGAAACCTAAGGAGCGTGTTCCTTGGTTTCTCTATTTAAAGCCTTGTTACTCTCTTTCTGAAATCAAGCAGTCTTTTTATCAAAAACTCTTTTCTCTCTTCTCTCTTTTCTTTGGACGAGTTGAAGCTTTGTTGGTGTGTAATATCCAACAGCCTAAGGATCGAGTTCTAAGGTGTGTCATATCCGAAGAATTCAGTCTAGGAGTATCAAGGAGCTTTTCCGCAGCTTTTTGTGTCACCATTCATCCCACACGCCTTGGAGGATTTGAGTCTTATGATTCATTCTCGCGAGGATTGTCCTTGATCTCTCTTCCCAGAGCCTTCCAAGGATCTTATTATCTCTCTCTCTCTCTCTCTCTCTCTCTCTTCGGCATCTAAAGAAAATAAAAGATTGAGATGATTTCATGAGATGCAGAGTGGTAGATTCATTACCGCTGACTCCACTATTCTCATAAAAAGAAATGATCAAACATCGTTAAAGCGAGGGCTAGGTACATTATCGATGACCCCACTATTCGCCAACACTTTTTCAAATAAAAAAAGAAGAAAAAAGAAAGATCGAAAAGAAGATGAACAAGAAGGATTGTATCGGCATCATTGATTCATTGGACTTAAAAATAATAATAATATAAAGAGATTCAGAGAAGAGAGAAAGAGGAAAGAAATAGATCTTAGAAGACTGCCAGTGTGTTCAAATACCTGCAGGGATAGGAATCCATGTGTCCTCTGATCAATACTCCCCAGGTAAAGCCTGAACTTTTATTTTATGCAAAAATGAGGTTAGTAGAGGGGTGAATCAAGCTAGTATTTGCTATGTTGTTGGTAGAATGGATTTGGATGCTATACTAGGACAAGGTATATAAATTTTTCCTAAGATTAGATTTTGCGAGTTCCTGTTTTTCAAACCTCTTGTACAAGTTTACCCTTGTTTCGCTTCAGGAAAAGCAAAATGTTAAGTCTAGAGGAGTTGATAGATCCAGTTTTTACCACTTTTAGACCATGTTATAGGCCTTATTTAGAATATATTATGTGTGTCTAGGATGTGCATTAGAGTCTTTTCAGGTCCAGGTACATTTTGGAGTGTTGTAGAGATTATGAGGCTTTCTGGAGCTCAGAGAGAGAAGAAACCCAGAGCTGATCAAATTCAACAGAGCACGAGTCGAGACAGAGTATTGCATCGATCGACGACACACTCTTACCGTCGATCGACGGTCGACGTGTAGAAGCCCAAGTCACAGAAATTACAAGATTTCCCATGGACGAGCTAAAACCCTATTCATATGTTTTCTAAGCCATTGTTGGTGGTGATGCTCTCTACGCTTTCTATTATTCATATTTCTAGGGTTAAGAGAGAAGGGAGTAACTCATTCAGAGTCCTCCTAAACTCCTTTAGTTCATTATTGTTGTTTTCTATTTATTCTATTCATCTATGATATATGTTTCTTTGACCATGTCTGGGGAGATCTCCAGTTAGATTTAGGGTTTCTTAAAGGTTTTAATGAATTAGTCAAACACTAGAATTACTAGGGCGATTACAAGATCTATCATCATATTTGTATTTATTAATTGTGTTCTTGATTAGCTACCTATAACCATGATATTAGGATATTGAGAATTGTGTGATTGCATGATCAATACTTGAAATATCTCTGATGAGCTTAAATTAGTAGGGACAATCGAGACAATGGTCTAGTGATTCTAAGTTAACCAATCGAATCTGATCGTTTAATGCTTGACTAAGAAAGCTATCGATCTACACAGTTTGAATACCATCGACCAACGGTCATTCCGAGTTTGCACATAAAAGTTGTAGACTCTGAGCTTAGCCATAGGATAGATATAACTTACAAATCTTTACTAATTGAATTCTTGTTCTATGATTGAAAACCTCTTGGCTTCTATCCATTATAATTCACTACCTGAAAACCTTAGATCTAGCTATTTATTATTATTGCTTACAAACCAATCAATCAATCAACTGCTTTGCTTTATTTACTACGTAAAATCTATTTTTCTAGCTTAATCGTGACTGTATTGAGTTTATTTTGTGCTCACGCTCTCTATGGATTTGATCCCTGAATACTACAATAGAATTTCTTATTTAAGAGAGTAAAGTTACTCTAGGGTGAATTTGAGCATATCATGAATCTTTCCAAAATATTAACAAGCTTTTGTTTTTGAGAGGTTTGACGTGGTGCAGACTTACATTGTTTTTTGTTATTGTTGTAAAACGTCAGAAGCTGCTACCACCCCAAACGTAACGTTTTCAGGTAGTAGCGACAAAACTAGTCAAGCCCTTAATCTAGTTAATCTGCTTGCAATTGTTTTTCAGATTTTATTTAAAAGTTTTAAAGTCGTGGAAATTGCTTTAAGCTAAAAAAATATATTTTCTAATGTGCATTAAAACGTAAACGACTCAATTATTCTAAAATAACCCATAAACTAGTCAACTTATATTTTAGGATCCAGTAACTTGAGTATTCACCAAGACTATGACTTGGTACAAAGCTGTTGGATTAAGCTTTAAAGAAAAAGAAACTTAAGAATAAGTTAATAACTTAAAGGAAAAAAGAAATATAGAAATATGTTTAGTTAATAGAGATTAGGCGATATTTAATCCATATATAAAGAGATGCAATGATATTGCATAACTTATGAGTTTTATGAGTGTTTAAGAGAGCTTAAGGTTTTGAGAAATTTTTTCTTAAGAGATTAATAAGAGAGTTATTCTTATTATTAAGTTCTTATTCTTGCGTTCATGAGACCTTGATTTCATGAGACTCGATTTCTATTTTGGTTCAGGAGCCTTCCCAAAAGATGGGAGAGATTGTGCCAACGACGATCAGACCTAATGGTGGAGGGATGACTTTAATTCAATGCCCCATGCTTACCGCCACAGATTATACGGTTTGGGCAATGAGGATGAAGATCACACTCTAAGTATACAATGTTTGGGAAGCCATATAAGGGAACCTAACGAAGGGAGATAAGAATGATATGGCTGTTGCTTTACTATTCCAGTTGATACCCAAACTTCTTATTCTTCAGGTCGGTGAGCTTGACACGGCAAAGAAGGTATGGGAGGCCATTAAAGCAATATAAGTGGGAGCAGAGAGAGTTAAAGAAGCAAGACTACAAACTTTCATGAATGAATTCGATCGATTAAAGATGAAAGATAATGAAACAATCGATGATTTTTGAGGAAAGTTATCGGAGATATCATCAAAGTCAGCAGCCTTGGGAGTAAGTATCAAAGAGTCAAAGCTAGTGAAGAAATTCTTGAAGTCTTCCTCGAAGGAACTACCTACCACATTGTGGCCTCTCTTGAACAAGGGTTTGACCTCAATACTACAAGTTTTTAAGATATCATAGGACATCCTAAAGCTTATGAAGAACGTACTGGTGAAGAAGAAGAAGATCCTCAAGAAAATAAATGCTATTGATGTATGCAAACATGGATTCTCAAACGCACCAACCAGACAGTGATTATAACAACGACTTTAGAAATAGAGGACGAGGTGGACGTGGTTTTTACAGAGGAAGAGTTCATGGTAGGTTTTGTGGAGATAGAGATGCATCGTATATCACATGGTGCTAGTAACCACATGACTGGTGATAGAAGATAATTTACACGACTTTATGAGTCCATAATCGGAAAAGTAAAGTTCGGAGACAATTCCCACATTTACATCAAAGGCAAGGGGTCTATTGAGTTTATTGATCAGAATAGTGAGACATGAACGATGGCAAAGGTCTATTACATACCAGACTTGAAGAGTAACATTATCTCCCTTGGACAAGCCACATAATCAGGATATGATGTGATATTAAGAGGCGAACACTTAACCATGCATGATCTTAACGGAACGATGATCGTCAAGGCAAATAGGTCCAAAAATTGTTTGTAAAAAATAAGCATGGGATTCAAAACCATCAAACAACTAAATCTAACAACGATGATTGACGAAACGATGATCTTCAAGGCAAATAGGTTTCGACACATGAATAATAGAGAAGATCCCTAAAGTTTTTTTAAAAGGGAGATGGCATTAAGTTTCGACATGAGTGACCTTGAAGAATGGAGAATGGTACAGACACCGATGGAATACGGGTTGAAGCTATCAAAGTTTGAAACTGAAAGACACAACGATGCTACAAGATACATGAGGAATATTGTTTGTCTTAGATACTTGTTTATACGACCAGACCAGATCTATCTTACTATTTGGGGGTTTAAGTCGAGATATGCAAAGATCCAAAGAGTCTTGTGGAACTGCAATGAAAATACGTGAAACTGATAAGATACCAATTGTTGAAGATATGATAGTGGCCATAGAAGTGACCCGGATGATAGCAAGAGCGAGGCCGGACATATCTCTTATGTTGGTGAATGTCCAAATATGTGGGGTTCAAGCAAACAAGAGACTGTTGTGTTATCGTCACATGAAGCTCAAAATTTGACATGGACTGAAGCTATGGAATAATCTATATGGCTTCAAAATTTACATCGGCGTACACTAGGAGTGAATATAGAAGCGATATGTGATGAAAGCGTTTGGAAGAATCAAATTCAAATAGATGAGAACTCTTATGGTGTCCAAGTTGTGAGTGAAAATGAGTTTAAACTTAAGGGGGAGAATGATGGATTAAGCTTAGAAGAAAAGGAAACTTGAGAATAAGTTAATAACCTAAAGGAAAAAGGGGGAAGAAGAAGATGAAGGCCCGCACCCCGAGGTGAATCGTTTTGGATGGATTTCTTCAGCCATACCTCTGCGCTCCTCCAGCCTCTTCTTGAAGAAGCTCTGCTCCTCCTCCATGGCCCTGATGGTGACTTTTTCTCCTCTGTTGCGTTTCAGACCTCCTCCAGATCCGCCGCCATACGAATCTCCTCTGTTTGAAGATCTCTCTCCCATAGCTCCACCGGAACCCCCAGACCCTCCAGATGCTCTCTATCTCCTTGCTCCTCTTCAGATCCCCAACACCTCTGCCAAGCCCTCTCTTCAAGAGTATACCCAAAATATTGTTTTCATGCTTGCTTGTCGAACATTGGTGACAAAGCTCAACATTGGTGGTGCTCATCTTGTGGTCGCTGGTGACACTCCTTTCGCCTATGGGCGTTTATTTCCTGTGGTATACAGGTATTATTTTCGAGGCGCATACTGGTCTTCTCTCAGATCTTATCTCGACCTTCCTCTTCAGCCTTCTCATACGGTTCTCCAGTCTCATACGGTTCTCCAGGCTGGCCCTCGAAGCGTAGCATCCTGTCTCAACAGATCCGTGTTGTCAGCCTCGTCATGCTCCGCCGCACTTATGCTTATCCTGTCCCTAGGCTTTAGCGCTCCTCTCTCAGTTCCAGTTATTCCATGTTGTTGTTATGATTCTACTCGTGTGCGCGTTAATGACATACTCTTTGCTCTTGTGCAATCTTCTACTGCAGTATGCAGTCCCCTACATATATTCACTCCGAACTATGACAGTATCAGGTGCCTTTCTTTTCCTCTGTGGCAATGTGAAGAATTAGTGTTTGATATATCCACTCAGCTGTTGAATCTTGGTGTTTTCTCAACATTTTCCTTTATGGAACTTGTTTTCTTCCCATACTATCCACTTGTGTTTAGTGGTTGTGTTGCAGGAAGTATTGTGTCGAAGCTTACACACACTTTGCTGTCTAGTTTTCGTAAAGGGTTAGCAAAATGGTTTTTTGTCACCTATGCTTTAACAGCCGAATTCTTGATTATTTACTCAACACTTGGTAGTTTCAATCTTGGGTTTTAGAGCACTCTACATGCTACCTAAATCCCTTTGCAGCATTTCAAGCCTTGGTATTATTGGCGTCGAGGATAGCAGACTCCTCCACGACTTTAGTTGCTTAGCTATGATGTTTGCTCTTATCTTTTGTCTGTTTGTTCTCCGCTTTGTTATAGCGGTTTGTTAAACCGGTTTGGTGGTGTTTTCATCTGCTTTGAAAACTTTCTCCATGCATGGAGTTTAATGATCTATAAAATCTAGGTTTGTCCAAAAATTAAAAAAAAAAACTAAAGAAAAAAAAAATATAGAAATATGTTAAGTTCATAGAGATTAGGAAATATCTAATCCCTATAAAAGGAGACAAGGATGTTGAATAACTTATGAGTTTTATGAAAGCCTGCAAAATTTATTCATGAAATTGAAAGCTTGGTGACATAGAGGATGAGTCATCAAATTAAAGTGAAGGTTTGCAGTTGAAGAACTATGAGAGAATAAATAGTAGAGTTTCGTTGTTTTATGATCTTTGAGCTTTGATTGTGGAATTGAGTCGTGAGACTTGAGAGAGAGAGAGAGTGAGAGAGTAGCTGGCTAGGCCAGTGTTCTAAGTGAAGGTGATGGGATTAGGCCGTGATCTCTTGAGAGTTTCTCTATCAAAGTATAATGGTTGTTGTTATTCAATTCAATAAGAGGCTAACATTGATCGGATAGAGTTTGAGAGAGCTTGTGAGGAGAATCAAAGCTCAAGCTTTATCAGAAAACCATATAAGACCACTGACGCTGATTTGCTCGTAGACCACCACTCATAGTTCGGCACGCATCGATCTCATCTCCATCTTTCGTATCAAGCTGGAAAATGGGAGATTCTTAGTTTAGGAAATCATAATACAGTTCAGAAAACAACTGAAAACTTTGTAAATATTGGGGGGGGGGGACGGCAAGAAGGCAAAATTTGAGATTCCTAGTTTAAGATCATCACAGTATTATCAATTGCTTTCGTCTAAAGGAACCGTAAAGTATCACCAACCAAAAAACAACGACAAAAACAATATTAAGACATAACAATAACTACAATTCAATGGTTTTTTCATGCTAAGGAAAAAAACATAACCACACATGAATGGACAAAGAATCGTCGAAAAAATGCAAGAAATAGAATAGGATCTAAAGGAGAAACACAGTGAGAAAACATCGCTCTTGACCTTGAGAATGATATGAACTTCTTGGTCTCCGGGGTTCTTGTCTTCTTCCTGAGAATTCGACTTCTTTCTTTTGTCAGATTCTCGTTCCTGAGGGAACCAAAAGATAAAGGCCCAAGTCCTAAGAGAGAGAGATTCGAGAGAACAATGATAAGACTGAAACCCACTTCTTGGTCGTATCAATTAGTGTCTATCCAACGGTTATAGATTATTGGTCGCCTATCATTCGACTGCTGGGAAAACGTATAAACTGTCCCTTAAAACGATGCTGATCCGAATGATTTTAGATATAAATGAACATATCAATAAAAGCATTGCAACAAGTTTGCGCTGACTTACAAAGAGCGTCTTGTTAATATCCGAGTTTAAAACTTTATTTATTCAAAATCAGTTAATTATTTATTCATTCTATCTGAAAACAATTCACTGAGTCAATCAACTAGAATATAACAACAGAGTATTAATAGTGAACATTTTAGAAAGTGACCCTTTTGTTTCAAATTCAAGCACCAAAATCTAATTCAATAAAGAAACGTAACAGTCACATAGCCTCGTCAAAGTATAAAGCTTTTAAAGGTGAAGGCCGTGCAAATGGTGATAGCAATAGCGGTGAAAGTGTTTGAGTATATTATGCGAGTGTTGGCTGTTGAGGCTGGAATGATGGGAACTGTCGGAGTTGAAGGCGGCTGTTGAGGAAGGACGTTAACGGCGAGCTTCATTCCTTTGAGGCAATAACCTCTACCGCAAATGAAGTAATAAGGCTTTGGTTGAACAAGCTGAAACACATCTCGTCCTCCTCGTGTCACGTTGAATATAAAATCATCATTGATGCACTGCTCGTAGCTACTCTTGTTTACTTGGAGGATGTTGTGACGGGTCCGATCGAACCCAAAAACTACCGATTTCAGATGAGAAATTAGATAAAATTTACCATAACTCATCTCAAAATAAATAAACTGGACCAACCATACTCTAAATCAATGTCCTACAAACTAAAAGAATGGATTATTTCTAAATCCTAAAAACTCGAATTCATACCTGAAAATTGATGTATTATGTTAATTTTATACAATCTGGTCTACCATTTTTTAATAAAAAAAAAATAATATTGATGAAGTGCTTTATACCAGAACCAGCATATAAACCCATATTTAAAAAAACAAATCAGTCAAAATATCTAAAACCCAACCATCAAAATTTTTTTTTTTTTTTGCCATCTACTCAACCTCAAATCGCTGACAAAAATAAAAACTCAAGCAATTAAATTGTAAAGACTAATCTCTAATACTAAAATTCTAACACCTAAAAATTAAATATTGGTGTATATATTTATTAAGTTTGAAATATTTGACCTATCTTTTTTTAATTGCTTAAAAGAAATTAGGAAGTGAAAAGAAAAAGAATGAAGAAATGTTGTTTTTTGATATGAAGAAGAAATGTTGTTTGACTAACAGAGCCAATCGCCGGCGTAGAAGCGTTGGTTGTTGGCCCAATCGGAGAAGTTAACATCGGGATTCCAATTGTATTTTCCGCCTCCTACTCTGTGAAGACTTGATTCTACTTCAATCATCAGCACTGTTACATACATTAATAATACCCATATATTTCTTCTCCCCATATTGTTTACTTTTTGTTTTTGTTGTATCTTTATGGTTAACTTTGTTTGTGCCTGAATGTGTTTGTTTGCGTTATGTCTATATAGCAAAGGAACATGAAAATTAGCGTGAGTTACATATTTCCATGAACTTCAAAACTTCAGTTAAACTTCATTGTATATGCATGAGCTTTGTTCATACACTTCTTTTTGGCATTTTCCCTCGAATTCATTATTTTATTTTTCCTTTAAATTATTCGCCAAACTTTTAATAGAAGATGTGGTTCCGTTCGAATCTTGTTTTCCATTTTGTGGAGAAGAATTCTATATTGGCCCTTATATAATACGAGTTTTTCTAGAGAAAAGAAAGAACTACTTGCATCCAAAGAAAGTTATAAAGTATATTATGTTATTTAAATTAATCAAAAAGCATCCGTTTATACTATGCTGTTCTGTAACGCTACGTGTAGGAGGTGGATTGTCCCATCCTTCAGGACCCACCGGATAACAGGAACAGTCCACTTAGGAGCAACTTAGGCCGGTCCAACAGCTGATCGTGCTTCGGCTCGGCCAAAGACCAACTATCCTTGCGACTAAACGACAAAAAGCAGTCGAACGGTGCGCGCCTCAATGGGTCGACCAAAAAGCCCATCGGCGAGAGGCCTCTTAAGGAACATTGACCTAGGTCATCGAGGAGGAGCAGAGCATACTATAAAGGGAGAGGAGGATGCAACAAGAAAGGGGGCTGGAATCAAGCACTCATACCACAAGGCGGCTAGAACTAGGGTTTTCAACTCTTTGTATCTTTCCGACTTGTACTTTCCCAGCTAGTTCACCAAGCAACGCCATCTCATCTCGCTTATTTCCTCATTTGTATACCAACTCTCTCATCAATAAACTTACTCTCCACTCACAAATAGTAAAACGCCTTTGAAATGACCCACTGACGAGTCATGTCACTCTATTTACTGATACACGACCGAACTCGGTTCAAACAGTTGACGCCCACCGTGGGGCATAACAAAGTAGCGTCAACATAGAAATGATTCCGAGTAACGATTCAACCTCCAACGAGGAGGGAGACACAGTAGCACCGACTCCGGCTACTGCCGTACCGCTCCTTCCGACTTTCATCGACTCCGTCATGGAACGCTTTGCGCGTCAAGACGAAGCTCAGAGAGCAAGCACCGAGCAACTCGCTGCCATAGCAGCCATCCTCGCGTCGTTTGCCGAAATGGCCGCCACTGACCAACCTTTCCGACGACAGCTGTTCAACACCGACCGAACAGCAAACCCTGATGACCAAGTCGCCAAAACGCAGGCCCAAGGCGCCGAGGAGAGAACCAATACCTCAGGTGCCCCAGATCTACAAACTGTCCAGGAAATCACCGCTCTCAAGCAATCCCTCCTCGACATAAACTCAAAGATCCATGGTGTCCCGACCTCCTCTCCGCTTATCGAGAGCGGCCTCGCTGATACTCTCCGAACACCATTCACTAGCAAAATAACCAATGTAAGACTCCGCAAGATGGACAAGGTCCGCTTACCGACCTACGACGGTCTCTCGGACCCGACTGCCCACATAACGTCCTTCAATATTGTGATGAGGCGACAAAACTTCTCCGACGAGGAAAAAGACGCCGGCTTTTGTCAGCTCTTCGTCGAAAGTTTAACTGGCGTAACCCTCACATGGTTCACCGGATTACCCAAAACTTTGTCGACAATTTCCACGACTTGTCATCAGTGTTCCTCAAGAACTATATAATGTTCACACAAGAGGAAGCCACCACTTTAGATCTCTGGAACCTCTCCCAGTCGCAGGGACATAGCCTTCGCAATTTTATGGAGAAGTTTAAAGCCATCGTGTCCAAAGTCAAAGTCCCCGACAGCATTGCTGTGGACGCCCTCATGAAAATCCTGTACGTATATTCAAAGTTCCGAGATGACCTGTACCATCACCCGACTAAGTCCCTCTCCGACGCTATTGCTCGGTCCAACAACTTTGTCCGCATGGAAGAGGATACCAAGGCAATCATCATCAAGCAGAACGTGACGAAGCAAGCAGCGACACCCGTTCGGAACCACGGCAGCACGCCCCTAGTGACAAAGCGAATCCAAAGAAAAGTTTCATTTACACGGTCAACGAGGAAGACCTCCCGGGTTCCACAGTCGTGGTCCGAGGAAAGAGATGGAACCATTAAGACATGGCTGACGACGAGCAAAAGACCTCAGGTGCACCTGAAGCTTCAGGGTTGAATCCCACGGAACCATAAAAGTATTGCTCCTATCACAAGAGAAAGAAGCACGACACGAAGGAGTGCAAAATCTTATACGAGCACTTCCTCTCATCTAACGCCATCGGAAAATTGGAGATTGAGCGTCCAAAAGCAAAGCCGAAGAGTAACAACTGGAGCGAAAATAAAGACAAGAAGGTCCAAAAGTCCCAGGGAAAGACTCTGCGAGCCGAGCAACAGATGAATACCGAGGACACCGCTCCCAAACCGCAAGAGAAACGAGACTCGTCTGCTGACGAAGAGCAGCCGAGGAACCGACAAAGAGTCGAAGTAATCCTAGCGCGCCCAAATGCACCGGTAGACGAGGAAACGGAACCTTCCCCAGGGGATCTACGCATACACCTCAACAAGCAACTTACCGAGAGGGATAGTCTAAGTACTAAAGACCTGCGACACAGACTGAAATGAAGAAACGTTGCAACGGAGGAGGCAACATAAGATTCCACCAAGGCAAGGGACAAAGTCGACATCCCGACAATCGGGCAAACAGGAATCGTGGATGATCTAAACACGTGCAGCTCTCCCCCTAATGGTATCGATTTGAGGAGTCACCTAAAACTCAAAGGCCGGTGACCTTCGTCTCAAACTCGGCAAGCCGACAATCCCGGACTTACGACAACAGCTCGAGGCGGTCAAGGATAGACGAACAAAGAATCCTATGGTCGCATGTTCACCCTATGACCTGCGCTCACATATCCAGGCCAAGCGAGCAAACGTTATCATGGGAGGGTCGCCCCTATGCGGCGACTCGGTTCGTTCTGTCAAAGCCCACCAGCATCAAGCAAAGACCTCGCAGAAGTGGCCGTCCAAACCCGAAAACGACCCTCTGATCGCGTTCTCGGCGGACGACGCTCTCAGAGTCCACATGCCGCACAACGACCGCTGCTCATCGAGTTAGGCATTGGAGATTGCAAAGTAACCAAAGTATTGATCAACACCGGCAGCTCGACTGATCTTATCTTCCAGAAAACTTTAGAAAAGATGGGAACCGACCTACATCTTATGAAACCATCCAACCACTCCTTAACCGGATTCAATGGAGTATCAGAGGATATGACCGGCACTATCTGACTACTAGTCTACGCTGGCGGAGTCACTCGCATGGTCAAGTTCTCCGTTATTGCGACCGAAGCACCCTACCACGTTATACTCGGCACGTCGTGGCTTCACTCGATGAAAGCAATCTCCTCCACTTACCATCAATGCGTCAAGTTCCTTGGAAACGACGGTCGAATCAAGATGATACGAGGCGACCAGAAGGCCGCGCACGATCTTCTTGTCGCCAACGTCAAGCTCCAACAACTGATCCCTCGGGTCAACGCAGTCGCTAAGACCATTCATAAGATATACCCCCAGAAAGACGAGGTCCTCGAAGTGCAGATCGACGATAGTGATCCAAGCAAGATCGTACGAGTAGGATCCTTCATCTCCGACGAAATGCAGCAAACGATCATTGCCTTCCTCAAGGAAAACACATCAACCTTCGTCTGGACCACATCGTACATGAAGGGAATCGACCCTAAGATCACCTCGCACGAGCTTAACGTCGATCCGAAATTCAAACCCATCCAACGAATACGACGGAAGCTCGGTCCGGAATGATCAAAAGCCCTCAACAAAGAAGTCGAGCGACTGCTCGCAGCCGGATCAATCACCGAGGTATGATACCCAGAATGGCTAGCGAACCCGGTTGTTGTAAAGAAAAAGAATGGTAAGTGGCGCGTTTGCGTCGATTCACGGACCTGAAGAAGTCATGTCCGAAAGATAGCTTTCCTCTCCCGCACATCGATCACTTGGTCGAATCAACAGCCGGCAACGAACTCCTCACCTTTATGGACGCATTCTCCGGGTATAATCAGATTACAATGCATCCCGCTGACCGAGAGAAAACCGCGTTCATCACCGATAGGGAGATGTACTGTTACAAAGTCATGCCCTTCACGCTGAAAAATGCCGGTGCGACATACCAACGCCTAGTCAATAAGATGTTTGCCGACAAGCTCGGCAAAATGATGGAAGTATACATAGATGATATACTGGTCAAATAACTGCACGCAGCCGATCACCTGGCCCACCTACACGAATGCTTCAAAACCTTGAACGAATACGGAATGAAGTTAAACCCCGTGAAGTGAACTTTCGGTGTCACCTCAGGGGAGTTCCTCGGTTACATTGTAAGCAACGAGGAATCGAGGCGAATCCTAAACAGATATCCGCGATCCTCGATCTCCCCAGCCCGAAAAACAGTAGAGAAGTTCAACGACTGACGGGTCGAATCGCCGCCCTTAACCGCTTCATTTCGCGATCCACCGACAAGTGCCTCATGTTCTATGAACTCTTGTGCGGAAACAAGCGATTCATCTGGGATGAGAAATGTGAAGAAGCCTTCGGTCAACTAAAGGCGTACTTTACCACACCACTGGTTTTGGCGAAGCCCAAAGCCGGAGATACGCTCTACCTCTACATCGCCGTCTCGCCCATCGCAGTAAGCAGCGTTCTCGTCAAAGATGACCGAGGCAAGCAAAAACCAATATTCTAAACCAGTAAACGCATGACGGATCCCGAGATGCGCTATTCAACACTAGAAAAGATGGCCATAACAGTTATTACTGCGGCGCAAAAACGCAGACCTTACTTCCAGTCGCACACGATCGGGGTACTTACCGACCAGCCTCTCCAAACCGTCATGCAGAATACCAACCGGTTAGAACGTTTGTCCAAGTGTGATATGGGCATGGATAGCACCCTTCTCAGACTGGATGGATAGAGGACAAGTATCAAGCTTTGGTGGATGGATTGGTGATGAGAATGGAATGAGATTTGTGGATGAAGTGGAATGAGATGATATCCGGGTTGCTTGCACATGGAATGGATCAATGGAGGATGGGAAACATTAAATGGTCGTATAAACAACTTCTTATCTCACAGGATGGATGATGGCGTGTAGATGGAGGATGGATCCAAGCTGCTTGTTCGTATAAACAACTCAACAAGGACAAGGGATGGAGATGGAGCGACTAGATTGATGAACTCAATCAGATGGATCGAAACTCACGACAAACTCTATGGAATGAGCTTGATAAGACAAGGATGATCTCAATACTGCTTCTCACACACACGGAAAGGCTTTAGGGTTTAATTGCTAGGGGAAAACTGACTCATATATTTCTTGTAGGTTAAATGATACAAGGCTGCTTATAGGGGCTTATATACTCGCCGATGCAGCTATGCCCTTCTAGGGGTCTTTGAAGCAAATTTATTACATGACTCAATCCTAGGACCTAATGAAAGCTTAGGCTAAACAATGCCTTGACTCTTTATCCGAAATAAACTAAAAAGGAAACAAAATAGTGCAAGAAAATATGATTTGGTTAGTCAAAATATCAAGCATAAAATGTGGATTCATACCTTGCTTGGAAGGCACCTCTTGATAGATTTTGAATTGACTAGACGTTGAAGAAGAGCCAAGCTTGAAGTGTTGTCGCTTGGGGCTTGTCTCTTACTTCTAAACTCACCGTTTCACTTAAGTGGATAGATGTTGAATAAGGAAACCATCTCTTTATGTGGAATGATTGACCATAGGATAGCATCATCTTTTGGACCGACATGTATAACATAATGTGGGGCTTTTATAACCTCTGATCCGGAAATGAAGAGCTTGTCTAGACGGTTTGTGATGTCCTCTAAGTTGGGGTTGCTGTTGGCCTTGGAAAACAAACTTTCAATGGCTTCATAGAAGCTTGCAATCACTCCCTTGGTTCCTGATCTTGTTCTTGGTGCTTGTCTTAGGGTTGGAATGTTGATATCTGGTTCTATGTCCTCATCATTCTCTCCCTCTTGAGAAGTTTCTGACCTCAGAACAGTTTCATCTGCATGAAAATAAGATATTTCCGACACATTGAATGTAGAAGACACATTAAACTCACCTGGCAGCTCCAGCTTTGGTATGCATTGTCATTGATCTTCTTGAGGACTTTGAAAGGGCCGTCTCCTCTAGGGGATAGTTTAGACTTCCTCTGGCTAGGGAACCTTTCTGATCTCATGTGTAACCAAACCCAATCTCCTGGCTCAAAAGAAACCTCATTTCTTCTCTTTTCAGCTTGCTTCTTGTTCAGCTCATTCCGGTGCTCTAAGTTAGCCTTGACCTTCTCATGACTCTTCTGCATTAACTCAGCCTTAGTTTCTCCTTCTTGGCTAATCATCTGGTCCTTGTGGAGAATAGGTAGGAGATCCAGAGGTGTTGTTGGCTTAAAACCATACACAATCTCAAAAGGTGATAGCTTAGTAGCAGAGTGTGAGACTCGGTTATAAGCAAACTCAATGAAAGGTAGACAATCAAGCCAATTCTTCAAGTTCTTACCAACCGTGGCTCTCAGTAGAGTGGAGAGTGTGAGGTTCACAACCTCAGTCTGACATCAATTTGGGGATGGTAGGTTGTGGAGAAGAGCAACTTAGTACTCAGCTTCCTCCAAAGGGTTCTCCAAAAGGGGCTCAAGAACTTGGTGTCTTGGTCAGAAACAATAGTTCTAGGGATACCATGAAGCTTCACCACTTCTTCGAAAAATAAGTCAGCAGTTTGGGATGCATCATTGGTTTTGTTGCAAGGAATGAAATGTGCCATCTTAGAAAGCATGTCTACTAACACAAAGATGGAGTCCTTGTTTTCTATCTTTGGCAATCCTAAAAAAAAATCCATGGTAATGTCTACCCAAGGTAGGTCATGAATAGGGAAAGGAATGTATAATCCATGAGGATGTAACCTGGATTTTGCCTTGAGGAAAATGATGCACCTTGCACATAACCTCTCTACATTTCTTCTCAAGTGTGGACAGGACAAATGCTCTGCTACAATGCTTAGGGTCTTATCTCGGCCAAAATGTCCCATGAGGCCTCCTCCATATGCTTCTCTCAGGATCAGATCATGTATTCACCCTTGTGGAATACATAGTCTCTTATCCCTGAAAAGGAACTCATCTTGTTGGAAGAAGGACCCAAAGGCTCCTTGTCTACACTGCTTGTAGATGTCTCCAAAGTCAGTATCCTCTCCATATTGATCCTTGATGTGTTCAAAAACCATAACCTTAGCCTCCATCAATGATATAAGTGCATGCCTCCTGGATAAAGCATCGGCTACAATGTTCTCCTTCCCCTTCTTGTACTTGATCACATAGGGGAATGATTCTACAAACTCTAACCAATGAGCATGTCTCTTCTTCAAAGTGGTTTGTCCCCTCAGATACTTGAGTGTCTCATGGTCAGTGTGGATCACAAACTCCTTGGATAAGAGGTAGTGCTGCCAACTCTCTAGTGATCTTACTAAGGCATATAGTTCCTTGTCATAGGTGGGGTAGTTAAGGGTTGCTCCATGTAGTTTCTCACTGAAGAATGCTACTGGCTTTCCCCCTTGAGTTAACACAGCTCATATACCTGTTCCTGAGGCATTACATTCAATCTCAAAAGTTTTGTCAAAGTTACGCAAAACCAAAACATGAGCATTAGTTAAGCTAATTTTAAGTTTTTGGAAAGCTTCTTTATGTTCAGTTCCCCATTTGAAAGCCACATCCTTCTTGATCACTGATGTCAATGGGGATGCTATGGTGATGAAGTCTTTGATAAATCTCCTATAGAAACTGTCCAAACCATGGAAACTCCTCACATGGCCAATGGTTGTTTGGGTTGGCCAATCTTGCACTGCCTTGATCTTCTCTTCATCTACTTTCAGTCCCTGTGAACTAACAACAAAGCCTAGGAATACCAGCTGATCAGTGCAAAAGGTACTCTTTTTAAGGTTAGCATATAGATGTTCTAGGCGAAGTGTTTCCAAAACCTTTTCAAGATGTTTAAGATGATCTTCTAAGCTAGTGCTATAGATTAAGATATCATCAAAGTAAACAACTACAAACTTACAGATGTATGCCCTTAAGGCATGGTTCATGAGGCGCATGAAGGTGCTTGGGGCATTGGTGAGACCAAATGGCATGACTAGCCACTCATAGAGTCCTATTTTGGTTTTGAAGGCAGTCTTCCACTCATCACCTTCCTTCATTCTAACCTGGTGGTAACCACTCTTCAAGTCTATCTTTGAAAAGATAGTGGCACCACTAAGGTCATCCTTCATGTCATCAAGTCTTGGTATTGGGTGTTTATACTTGATGGTTATGTTGTTGATGGCACGACAGTCAACATACATTGTAATAACCCTCACGAAACAATGAATTTTTGGTCGAGAAAAATTCCACTCAACCAGTTCGGAGTTAGTCAACCAGATTTAAAAGTAAAATCGACTCGATGAATTATTGTCTCAACGGGACTGTCATGTTGTCGAAAGGACTTCCCTTGATAGTTCTGCTTGAGTATTAATTATGTTGGTCGAATTTTATTTAAGCTGGACGAGTTTAGTTGAAGTAGGACGAGATTTAAAGGACGAGCAAATTTTAACCGGAAACTGTCCAAAAATTATTGACCAGCTTCTTAAAATTTCTTAAAAATAGTCCATGGTCATTCACCACCTTGCATGCCTGCTTTCTCCATAAAAGTCACATGACAAGCACAAGCTGCCTACTTGCTTGCTTGCTGGACAGATCATGTGAAAAGCACATGATTCCTAAGCCTTTCTTAAAAAGAAGGAAATGGAAGCAGCTGCTGGCTGAGTGTGGTGAAGCAGGACACCAGCTGTACTTTTCTCACTTCTACTTGGTGTTAAGCTGAGACACTCAGCTTGGACTGCTCCTCAGCTTTATAACCCCTCCTCCAGCTGCTTTGGTCGTTTTGGTTGCTGAAACAAAGACAGAAATTTTCAGAGAAGAAAAACTGTGAGAAAGAAGAGAAAAAGTGAGAGAAAAATCAGAGAAAGTTAGACAAGACCTTGGACGACTCTCTTCCATCCTCTAGCTTATTTACTTGCTGTGTAGAAGATCAGAAGGTGAAGTATCCAGAGAAAACCCTAGACCATGTGCTGTTTTTGTTATGAACGATTTTGATTTCTGTTTCTTAAAACAGTTCAGTTGCAAGTTCAGTTTAAAGTGGAGGATCATCTGAGTTCTTATGTCCATCAGTTGTTTTGGTAAGCTTCATCACCTTGCCTCATAAATATTCTGATCAGAGCTGGTTAATGATTAGCTAAGGTGTTGGTCGGATCCCTTGTTTAATTTGGTGTACTGATTAGTTTAGTTTAGTTTCGGTTGGAGTCAGTCTTTGGAAACTGTTAGTTAAGTGGTTATGGTCTGATTGAAGTTAAACCGAAATGAACTGACCTTGTCCTGAATCAACATTGTCTGAAACAATCTGTTATGATATAGGAGTAGTAGAACCGAGCTTGAACTGAACTCATGTAAGTTGTTAGAGTGAACCAAGCTGCCAGAATATTATTGTTCTGAACCGAACAGTTTTTGATCTTGTCTTGTACTGGTCTGAGCCAAGCTGCCTACTGTCTGAACGTGTCATATACTGATCTAGTCTGAGTTGATCTGAACTGCTAATCTTTTCCCTGAACCGAGCTGATAAGATCTGATTTAAGTTTCCTCTTCCAAACCGAACTGTTGGATTAATGATCTTGTGTATCGAACTGTTTTGTTTTAGGTCATTGGCCAAGGTCAGTGGTGGGATCAACCGGATCCTTTCTTGTGGACGTTCTGAATCAGAAGTGAAGTGGAGTGTGATTAGCTTGAGCTCGAGTTTAGTCTTCCTTAGCCAATCTCATATAATCAAAGGTGAGTCTAGATAGATAATTGATAAGTTATGAATGAAATTGCTTGAGTGATTACTAATTATGGTTGATTGATAAGTAAATCTATTGAACATTGTGAAGTGTCTTCTTAGTATAAATACTTAATAAATATTATTCTCTATTCTTTAAGGTTTATCCCGAGCCTTAGTACTTGTTTTCAAGTACTAATATATAAGTATATTACTAAGTATATAAGTATGAATCATGCGAAGTCTTATCATATTCACTCTCCCTAAAGTCCCGCATTACCGTGGATTGGTCCTGCGATATGGAACAAGGTCACGAAGACACGATGATGGGGTCGCACCATGGAGGCCGTGTAACTGCATGCAGCATTAGATGTTCGATCTTGGAATATCTGATGGAGATAATGGTTATACTTATTTTCCCGCTAAGCTCGGTTAGCCTTGGTGGTTTTCCGGGTTAGCATATATATATATATATATTATAAGTATGAGTGAATGGCGGATATTGTGGAGGTGATGTTTAAGATAGGATTCACATCGAAAAAGATAGGCCTTATATATAATAATTAAGGAATATATTTCCTCTGCATTCAAATGGAGTTCTCTGCTCGGGATATTACTAATATTTGTTGGGGTGTGGGATTAGACTCACTGAGTAAACTAGTTACTCATGACTCATTTGCGATGTAGGTAACCAATAGGCGGGAGCCCTTACTTAGGACGGGAAGGAACATCGTTAGCCAGCAATAGTTTTATTATCCTTGCAAAGCCGTTTTGTTATATCTTATGTATAAACCTTGTTTACCAAAAACCTCGAGGTTAATCTATAACATTTGTGTAAGATGTTTTTCAATGAATAAATATATAATTTATAAAGAATGTTTTTAACGTACGGGTTCCATATGATATTATTCCTTGTCCGGACGAACCAACTATTGGGTATTACTCGGTCGGGTTGTAAAGCCTTGAGTCGTACCTAATAGGATATGTGTACTTAGATGATTGGCCTTCTGTTGGTAGATTTATTCTAGGAACTTCGGGTTAATAATTTACCTATACATTATGGCTTCTCGGTTTGGTTTAAGTTACTTGTGATCGGCTGTGCATGTTCTTGTTTGATTGTTGCACGGCTGGTCGAGTCAACTTATACTTAGACCAGATCGGGGGTGTCACAGACATCCTCCAAGTCCCATCTTTCTTTGGTACTAACAGAACATGAACAACACAAGGGCTTAGACTCTCCCTGATGTATCCCTTATCCATCAAGTCTTGCACCTGCTTCTCTAGTTCCTTGGCTTCCTCCGGGTTCACCCTATAGGCTGGGAGGTTTGGTAATAAAGCTCCTGGTATGAGATCAATATGGTGTTCTATTCCTCTAATAGGTGGTAAACCAGTGGGTATGTCTTCTGGGAATAAGTCTTGGAACTTCTCAATGAGTTGGACTATGGATGGGGGAGGTTCTTGATCCTCATAACCTATCAACATACCTTCCTTAAAGATCATTAGTAGTACCTGTGTTTTACACTATAATGATTTTAAAACTTGTTGGGAAGTGATGTAAAGGTTAGGTTTACTTGCCTTGTTACCTTTGTCCATCTCCTTTTGCATGTCTAGGACTTGCTGTGGAGTCAAAGGAGCAAGGTTGTGCTTGCAGTTGTTGTGAGTGAAGCTGTAGAAAGTTGGTGCGGCCATTGTGGATTGTCTCCTTGTCAAACTGCCAAGGTCTTCCCAACAGAAGATGTCCAGCTTGCATAGGAACAACATCACAAGTCACCTGATCAGCATATCGGCCTATGCTGAAGGGGATCACCACTTGTTCACCAATCTTCAACTCAATCTCATCATTTTACCATTTGAGCCTATATGGCTTTGGATGCTTGGTCTTCTTGAGGCCTATCTTGTCAACCAAGTACTTGCTAGCAACATTAGTACAAGAGCCACCATTAATGATCGGGCTGCATACCTTAAAGTCTATGGTGCATCTAGTGTGGAAAATGTTTTCCCTTTGAATGGTTTCTGGCTCAAACATAGCACTTAGGGCTCTCCTGGTCACAAGTATATCTCCCTCATCTGGATAGTCAGTGATCTCTTCATCAGTACCAGCTGTTTCTTCTTCAGCCTCTTCTTGAGTCTCATATCCTCCATCTTCTCTGAGGATCATTACTCTCTGGTTAGGACAGTCTCGAGCATAATGTCCTTTCCCTTGACATTTGTAGCAAGTAATGTCACGGTTCCTAGGGGCAGTAGCCTTTCCTTGATCAGTCATTTTGCTCTTGGAAGTATCTGGTGCTGGATTCTTCTTGAACTGGCTCTCCACCTCAATGGACTTGCCTTTGTCATTGTTCTTTTGTAATGGTGGTGTCCAATTACTCTTGCCTCTACTGCTGGCTATGGTCTTCGTCTTGATATGTTGCTCGGCTTGATTAGGATAGTGCAAGAAGTCATGGAAGTGCTCATAGTTCTTCCTTTCCACCTTTCTTGTAATCCGGTTTTGTAAACCATCTAAGAATTGTGCCATCAGAGTCTCATCAGAGTCTTGAACCTCCAAACAGTTCCTGAGTGCATCAAACTCCTCAATAGTATTCTTCCACTGATTTGTTCCCTTGAGTGAGCTTCCTGGACGTCTTTTGCAAGTCTCTGTAGTAGTAACTTGGCACACTTCTCTTCTTCAGTAAGGCCCTCATGTCATCCCAAAGAACAATGGGATCACGTCTAAGCCTTATCCTTTCTGAAGTCTCCCTATCCCACCATGACAAAGCAGTGTCAGTGAGTTGGGCAGCAGCTAGAGAGATCTTCCTTGCCTCCGTGTAGCTATAGTAATCAAAGATGTACTCCATCCTTGTTTCCCAATCAATGTAGGCATCAGGGTTAACCTTCCCAGCAAAGGTTGGTGGCGTGAGCTTCAAGTCTTTGCCTCCCTGCCATGGATTCTCTTCTTCTTGATCATAGTTTCTGCCTCGGTTCCTCCCTCTATCTCTGGCATTCCTCCTAGGTGGAGGGTGCTGCTCTTCTTCTTCCTGACTAGGCATATCACTATCAGTCCCATATCCTTCTGGTGTGTGCTCTTGTTGCCTTTGCTGGCCTCTTGCCGGGTTGTTGTTTGGGTTATTGGCCTGAGCTTGTTGGTTCTTCTCCAGCCGAGCCATCCTTTCACTGATGGATTGCATGGTAGCTAGAAGTTGGGCTACGGTCGCAGCATCAGTGGATGAAGTGATATCTCCCATTGCTTAACCTGAAAGGTCTTCCAAGAACAAGTGAAAATATGGGAAATAGAATTTAAACAAGTGACGATATGCAAGAATGAGTAAACTAATGTGACTTATGAATGAATTGGACCAACCTTAGAGCACAATGTTATGCAAGATAGTATGCAGCAACTAAATTAGGCTAAGTTCCAAATAAGGAAAGTTCGACCAACACATAAGATGAATGTATATGATATGCTTGTTTTTGTTTTATAAGAAGAAATGTGATGCAAAATTGAATTGAGGTAAATGGCTAAATGACTAAGGTAAAGCAGTAAATCTTTTTATTTTTTGTTTTGAATATTCGAGTGCAATGCAAGTAAGAAAACCGAGTATATGCTGGATATGGAATAGGGAAACAAATCGGAAACTATATGCAAGTAATAAATACTAACATTTTTTTTCTTCAAGGCAAACAAATTAAACTCAAAGTAACTCGTCTCCTATCTCTTTTCTTTTCGTGACTTATGAACTAAGAACTCAAAGCTAACAATGGCAGAAAAAAATATGCAAGCAAAAAAAAAGTTTTTTATGGTTTTTCTTATAAGAATGAAACGATCTAAAAGAAAAAGAAAGAGTTAACCTTAATAGGATATTTTCGGCTCTGATAACAAAAATGATATGGGCACAGATAGCACCCTTCTCAGACTGGATGAATAGAGGACAAGTATCAAGGTTTGGTGGATGGATTGGTGATGTGAATGGAATGAGATCTGATGATGAAGTGGAATGAGATGATATCCGGGTTGCTTGCACTTGGAATGGATCAATGGAGGATGGGAAACAACAAATGGTCGTATAACCAACTTGTTATCTCACTGGATGGATGCTGGCGTGTATATGGAGGATGGATCCAAGCTGCTTGTTCGTATAAGCAACTCAACGAGGACAAGGGATGGAGATGGAGTGACTAGATTGATGAACTCAATCAGGTGGATCGAAAGTCGCCACAAACTCTATGGAATGAGCTTGATAAGACAAGGATGCTCTCTATGCTGCTTCTCACACACATGGAAAGGCTTTAGGGTTTAGTTGCTAGGGGCAAACTGACTCATATATTTCATGTAGGTTAAATGATACAAGGCTGCTTATAGGGGCTTATATACTCGCCGATGCAACTATGCCCTTCTAGGGGTTTTTGAAGCAAATTTATTACATGACTCAATCTTAGGACCTAATGAAAGCTTAGGCTAAACAATGCCTTGACTCTTTATTCGAAATAAACTAAAAAGGAAACAAAATAGTGCAAGAAAATATGATTTGGTTAGTCAAAATATCAAGCATATAATGTGGATTCATACCTTTTCTTGGAAGGTACCTCTTGATAGATTTTGAATTGACTAGCCGTTGGAGAAGAGCCAAGCTTGAAGTGTTGTCGTTTGGGGCTTGTCTCTTACTCCTAAAATCACCGTTTCACTTAAGGGGAGAGATGGTGAATAAGTAAACCATCTCTTTATGTGGAATGATTGACCATATGATAGCATCATCTTTTGGACCGACTTGTATAACATGAGGTGGGGCTTTTATAACCTCTGATCCGGAAATGAAGAGCTTGTCTAGACGGTTTGTGATGTCCTCTAAGTTGGGGTTGCTGTTGGCCTTGGAAAACAAACCTTCAATGGCTTCATAGAAGCTTGCAATCACTCCCTTGGTTCCTGATCTTGTTCTTGGTGTTTGTCTTAGGGCTGGAATGTTGATCTCTGGTTCTATGTCCTCATAAAATGATATGGGCACATATAGCACCCTTCTCAGACTGGATGGATAGAGGACAAGTATCAAACTTTGGTGGATGGATTGGTGATGAGAATGAAATGAGATCTGCGGATGAAGTGGAATGAGATGATATCCGGGTTGCTTGCACTTGGAATGGATCAATGGAGGATGGGAAACAACAAATGGTTGTATAACCAACTTTTTATCTTGCTGGATGGATGATGGCATGTAGATGAAGGATGGATCCGAGCTGCTTGTTCGTATAAACAACTCAACAAGGACAAGGGATGGAGATGGAGTGACTAGATTGATGAACTCAATCAGATGGATCGAAACTCGCGACAAACTCTATGGAATGAGCTTGATAAGACAAGGATGATCTCAATACTGCTTCTCACACACACGGAAAGGCTTTAGGGTTTAGTTGCTAGGGAAAAACTGACTCAAAAATTTCATGTAGGTTAAATGATACAAGGCTGCTTATAGGGGCTTATATACTCGGCGATTCGGCTATGCTCTTCTAGGGGTCTTTGAAGCAAATTTATTACATGAGTCAATCTTAGGACCTAATGAAAGCTTGGGCTAAACAATGCCTTGACTCTTTATTGGAAATAAACTAAAAAGGAAACAAAATACTGCAAGAAAATATGATTTGGTTAGTCAAAATATCAAGCATATAATGTGGATTCATACCTTGCTTGGAAGGCGCCTCTTGATAGATTTTGAATTGACTAGACGTTGGAGAAGAGCCAAGCTTGAAGTGTTGTCGTTTGGGGCTTGTCTCTTACTCCTAAACTCACCGTTTCACGTAAGGGGAGAGATGGTGAATAAGGAAACCATCTCTTTATGTGGAATGATTGACCATAGGATAGCATCATCTTTTGGACCGACATGTATAACATAATGTGGGGCTTTTATAACCTCTGATCCGGAAATGAAGAGCTTGTCTAGACGGTTTGTGATGTCCTCTAAGTTGGGGTTGCTGTTGGCCTTGGAAAACAAACTTTCAATGGCTTCATAGAAGCTTGCAATCACTCCCTTGGTTCCTGATCTTGTTCTTGGTGCTTGTCTTAGGGTTGGAATGTTGATATCTGGTTCTACGTCCTCATCAAAGTGGGCAATCGAGCTTAGCGATCATGACATCATCTTTCGAAACCGCACGACACTCAAGTCGCAAGTCTTAGCCAACTTCATGATCGAATTACCACCGGAACTTGCACAAGACCTAATCCTGCCGAGCAATAACTGGATTTTTCACCTCGACGGTTCATCAACAAATAAAGGATCTGGAGCGGGAGTACAGCTGCAGTCCCCGACTGGTGAGGTAATCAGACAGTTGTTCCGACTAGGCGCCTTTTGCGACTAAGCGCCTTTTGCGACTAAGCACCTTTTGCGACTCTCAGGTTGTCACAAGCCAATTCATCGGCGACTACGACACTCGCAACGAACGAATGGATGCATATCTAAAGGTATTCCAAGATATCGCCAAGGAATTCGAGTTCTTTGAACTTACGAAAGTCCCACGCTGAGAAAACGTCTACGTCGATGTTCTCGCGGCCCTGGGAAGCAAGCTCCGCGACCAAGTTAAGAGGACGATTCCCATCTATCAAATCGATAGGCCAAGTATCGACTTGGTCACCGAGAAGCCGTCCTCTGATGCGTCACACGTCCTTGTGATCACGCCGTCTGACAAGACAACACCCGATTGGAGGACCGAACTCATCGATTTTCTCGATCACAGAAAATTTCCCCCCTGAAAAGTGAAGGCTCGACAGCTGAAAGCATGAAGCTCAAATTACGTTGTCACTAATGGCGTACTCCACCGGTGGACGGCGAACAAGGTCCTCCTCTGATGTATACATGGCGAAGAGACGTACCTCGTCATGGCCGAGACGCACGAAGAGCCGGAGGCAATCATTCCGGCAGACGAGCTCTCTCTTTGAAAATCAAAAGTTTAGGCTTTTACTGGCCAACCATGATTACCAACTGCGAGAAGTTTGCACGTCAATGCGACAAGTGCCAAAGGCACTCTTCAACGATCCACTGTCCAACCGAGGTGCTGCGAAACGATGACTGCTCCTTACCCATTCATGCGATGGGCAATGAACATCATCAAACCGATGCCCCAATCTCGATAGAAGCGCTACATCCTGGTACTCACCGACTATTTCACAAAATGGATAGAAGCCGAATCCTATGCGTCGATCACCGAAAGAGAAGTTCAAAAGTTTGTATGGAAGAACATCATATGTCGCCATGGTCTCCCTTACGAAATCGTCACCAACAACGGCTCCCAATTCATCGCGCAAAAGTTTCGTGGGTTCTGCAACAAGTGGAGAATTCGATTGAACATGTCTACTCCTCGCTACCCTCAGAGCAATGGCCAAGCCAATTCCTCAAACAAGACTATCATCCACGGGATCAAGAAGAGACTCGACTTGAAGAAGGGTTGCTACACCGAGGAACTAGACAGAGTCCTCTGGTCGCACCGGACAACACCGCGAGGAGCCACCAAAGTGACGCCATTTTATCTCGCTTACGGAGTCGAAGCCATGGCACCAGCAGAAGTAAACATCACTAGTCTACGACGATCAAGGATGCAAGAACACGTTGAACTAAACAGCAAGATGTTCCTTGATGATCAAGGATGCAATCCAGGCCCTACTTCGCATCCAGAACTACCAGCACCAGATCGAGAACTACTACAACAGAAAAGTTCACTCCCGACCACTCGAGCTGGGAGACTTAGTGCTGCAAACAGTCTTCGATAAATAACCGAACGCGGGAAAGCTCGGAGCCAACTGGGAAGGGCCATATTAAATTACCAAAGTTGTTAAGCCTAATGTCTACCACCTGGAAACTTCAACCGGCGAGCAGGTCCTGCACGCTTGGAACTCAATGCACTTAAGGTGTTACTATTCCGCATGAGCAACTCCTCGTATTTCCCTTACAAAAAAGAGTAAATGCGCTTTTCAGCCACTTTTACTTGCCGAGCAGATGCACTGCCAACGGTCACTTCTGCTCGACAAAGCCGAACTATGGAAGGCTTGATCCTCTCTCGAGGTACGTAGGCAGCCTTAACCGGTCCAGCTATAACTCCAACTAAACTTCTATCGCGATGCCCACGCCCCAGCTCCCAAATACACGAAGAGGGACCGTGGACCGCATACCGGCACTCGCACAGTTTTGCCAAAAATGTCCTGATCAGACACACACTCGATGAACTTAGCCAGTTGCGATCAGCTCCGACTGATGAAGAGACAAGAAAGTTCGATTTCGGGATAATTTCTAGGGTAGGTATCGGCCGACCTAAGTCCTACGAAATTACTTAGTGACAACTCGAAAACCTTTGTCAGTCATAATAAAACACAATCTCGAACCTATTCGCCAAGTCAAGGTTACACCTGACTGACTGGCGTTGCAGAAACGAAATGAAAGGTCGAACTCGGATAATAACATTACTATCCCGAGAAAACGACCAGAATAGAGTTTTAAATTTAAACAGGAATTACTTTGGAGACAGGCGAACTCTGAAAAACCCTTTAAATTCAAAATCCTGAGACGAACACTTGCCTGAGGATACAAGTTAAAATTCTAAGTTCAGAAAATCCATTGCGGCAAGACATAACTGAGTCCAAGGTTCAGAAAAAGACAAAAGCGCCTAAGGCAAATATCAAAATAAAACTTAAGGTTTACACAACTAGGAAATCAAAGCCGAAAGCAACTCCACATATGGGGTGAACAAAAAGAAAAATATTACAACGAACTACTGCTCCTTGGATACCGCAGCGTCATCAGCATCATCGTGAGTATCCGTCTCTCGAGCCCGAAAAGCGTTGGTTGATGAAGCTTGGCGACTTGTGCCCTTGTGACCCGTGCTCTGATGCCCCTCCGGATCCTTCTCATTGGCTCTGGCCTTGTCTCTTTTGAAGGGCCTCTCCTAACTCTCGCCAGAACCATCAAGACCCGATGCTTCGTATTCCCCGGACGAATCAGAGACGTGCACTACGCGATCCGAATGAGCAGGAGAGTGAAGCCGAGCAGAAGCTTCGGGGTCGAGTTGATTAAAGTTCGACCCGCTCGAATCGAAGTCGGCATTAGGAGCTTTGTCATAGCCAGCGACGATATGAAAGGTCGAACTCGGATGATAACATTACTATCCCGAGCAAACGACCAGAATAGAGTTTTAAATTTAAACGGGAATTACTTTGGAGACAGACGAACTCTGATAAACCCTTTAAATTCAAAATCCCGAGACGAACACTCGCCTGGGGATACAAGTTAAAATTCTAAGTTCAGAAAAGCCATCGCGGCAAGACATAACCGAGTCCAAGGTTCATAAAAAGACAAAAGCCCCTAAGGAAAATATCAAAATAAAACTTAAGGTTTACACAACTAGGAAATCAAAGCCGAAAGCCACTCCATAGACGGGGTGAACAAAAAGAAAAATATTACAACGGACTACTGCTCCTTGGATACCGCAGAGTCATCGCCATCGTCGTGAGTATCCCTCTCTCGATCCCGAGAAGTGTTGGTTGATGAAGCTTGGCGACTTGTGCCCTGGTGACCTGTGCTCTGATGCCCCTCCCGATCCTTCTCATTGGATCTGGCCTTGTCTCTTTCGAAGGGCCTCTCCTCAATCTCGCTAGAACCATAAGACCCGATGTTTCGTATTCCCCGGACGAATCAGAGACGTGCACTATGTGATCCAAAGAACAGGAGAGCGAAGCCGAGCAACAGCTTTGGGGTCGAGTTGATTAAAGTTCGACCCGCTCGGATCGAAGTCGGCTTTAGGAGCTTTGTCATAGCCAGCGACGATAAAAGCGAGAACCGTCTCATCGACATACATGGAGTTTAGCACCAGCGGGGACAAGAAATAATCACCTTGATCGGGCGATCCGGGGTAAAGCCTCTCAGCCTCAGCCTTGTGGATTTTCTCTTCCTCCAGGAAGGAATCAATCTTCTCCTGCGGAGTAGCCTCCCTCTCCTCCTTAAGCATCTCTAAGCACTTTCGTGTCCCAACTTTGCTTCACGAGCCTTGATCCGTTCGAAGCGAGCATTCGCCTTATTGACCATTTCAGCATGGACATTTGCTCACTCCCGAGTAACCTCAAGAAGCCGAGACCCCCTCAGATGAGAAGCTTCATACTCTTTCTCTTTGGTGAGTTTAGCTATTCAGCTCGAGTTCAGCCTTCTCCTTCTGAAGTCCATCAGATGCGGCTTACACGGCCTCCAGCTCGGAAGAAGCATCTTCGAGCTCTTTCGCCCAAGCCTCAGTCCGGCTAAATGCATCAGCCTTAACGGTCTCAGCGTCTTTGAGTAAAGCCTCAAGTGCAGCAGAACGCTTCTGCTCAGCGCCAACAGTATCCTGAACTTCTTCGAGACTGACGTACGTCGCCTTGAGCTCAGCGTCATATTTCCCAACCAAGGAGTTCATACCATAGTCAGCCTGTGAGCAGAGAAAATTCGTGACTTAGTCACGAAAAACGCGAGACAATCGCTGTTGGAAGAAGAAAAGGGGAAAAAACTTACAGCCACTTTAAGGCGAGCAACATCCAGATAAGCGTCTCGGAAAAACAATTGATAAAACGTTGGGATTACCCTTGGATCCCAAGCTCGAGTTTGATCGTTCGAATGACCAGCTCCCGCCGAGACCTGCGCTCCTAACTCAGAGCTGACATTCTCTTTCCTTGCCTTCTTCTTCTTCGAACCATCTTTCTTCTTCTTCGAACCCTCCGAGGGAACGACATCCTGTTTTTCCGAAGGGTCCTCACCCGTCAGATTCTCCGAATTGCGGTCGTGCACCGCGTCATTCACCCCTTCAGTAGGATGGTTGATAACTGATTCGTCTCGAAGGTGCAGAACATCCCTCGACCCGGATGCACCCTCAGCAGACTTAGATTTTTTCATCTTCCTCCTCTTCTTCTTAGCAAGAGGATCATCAAACCGGTCGTATTCGACCACGTTGAGCCCATCAGCCTGATTCTCCATCTCGTCGACCTGCAGCCTCTTTTGGCCTCCACCCGCTGGATCGGATGTCCCTGTAGCAGCATTCTTAGCAGAGGGAGGAATCTGATCAAATGGCTCTCCTCCTCCGAGATCGAAACCGTCGATCAAGTTCTTCAACCCAGCCCCTTGTGAAGACTCTCCTCGCTTCCCCTTGATAACTTTGGAAAGATTGGGAATCCCCTTCATCGCAAATGCTTCATTGATCAATCGCTGCTCTTCCCTCAAGAAAAGGTTTGACCTCTTCTTACTCGTTCGACCTTGGCATGAAAGGTTGGAATCCCAATTATCTGCACAAGTTGCCAAGGGTAAGAAACCTGTCAGAAAAGTAGTAGACGAGACGAGACGAGAGACAACTTACCTCGATCGATACGATCTAAGACTCGACGTATCCTTTCCTTGTTTATCTCAGGACAGCGTTGCTGACCATGCTCAACCAAAGCCCGAGCGGTGGAGTAAAACTGTTCTGGAACGCCTGACGAGAAGAACAGATGGTCAACTGCACACAAAAAAAGAGAGAACAGTTAGATTACACAAAACTTTTAAAAGCCGAGAAGAGCTAACTACCAGTTTGCCAATTCCAATAGGTCCAAAACTCCTCGCTCAGGGGTTCGACAAAAGCGTATTCATCAGACTTGATGAAGAAATATAGATGATGCCAGTTCGGAGTTTTAATCGGATGACCGGTGATTATGTTGTAGTTCGTCCTCATCTTCACTGAGTAGAGGTCTTGATCCAAAGGAGTTATGGACGTCAACTCTTTGAATGCCCGACAACACAGAGATATGCCAATCTCGGCGTCCATCACCATCAACGCGACCGCCATACGGAATGATCCATTTACCATCTGACTGATGGCCACATCGCGGCGAGAGACGTAGGAGGCTATCAGGCGAGGAATCGGGAACCAAAGTCTAGTGTGGCTCCTGAAATAGGATTCATACACGCACTGATACCCGACCAGAGGCGGCCAGGGACGCTGCTCTCTATTCGAAATCAGATAAGTCACACCAACCGCGTCGCAAGCTATTAGTAGATCTTCCACTGTTTCAACAGTCGCCTCCGTTTCTTACGTGTTCGTGCATGACTGACCCTCGACCTTAGCATGACGCAAAAACTCCTGAGGAATAGTGGAACCTCTCTCGAAAACCCCGCGTCCCAAATAGCGAGTCGGGACAGGGGGAAAGCGCTCCTCATGCATTATCAGACTCGAACCTAACAGGCCGAGGTCGGTTAGAGTTCGCTCGCCGAGACCGGTTAGAGTTTACCCGCGACAATCTAGATCACGGCAGTTGAGTTTGTCTGACTCGAGGATCATTCAACATCTCCGCCGCATCATTCCCCGCACCCTCACCTCTTAGTTCTCTCTCACTTTCCACGAGGAGAAGTCTTTGAGACAGACGAAGTCCGTCCACATCCCTCAGTGCGTTCCGATGGACTAAATCAAAATCCTCCAAGGGCTCGTTGGTCGTCTCGTCCCTGGCAGGACTCGACGCACTCGCGATTTCTTTCCTATTCTCCTCTCACGTTAGTTTCTTCGCGGAAGCAATTTACCGATGGAGTATATGTATATATCGTACAACAACCTAGAGAGAGAAAGTAGAGAGAAGGGAGAGAGAAGAATGCCTGTAGCGGCAAAGAAAATAAAGAGAACGGAATGAGGAAGACTATATATAGAGGTGGAGAGGCGTGATCCCCAGGGTCATAAGTAGGTCTATTAAAGCCTAGTTGGGACTCAATTACCCGCGACTCTTCGCATTCTAATGGGCCAAGTCTGTCAAATACCCATTTATACGCAACTGTTCACATTCCCACAGCATCCGTTTATTTCGCCCGAACGGTGAGTAAACGACTCGACTGTCTAGACGAGATGAGCCAACGAGCAGGCGACTTGAATACTGAATGAAGGAGAGCCAACGAATGAACGATTCCATTAATTCGTCGAGTGCTCGTCTCGGCAACCAAATCAACATGAGTGAACGACTCGACTGTCAAGATAAGTTGGCGAGCAAGCGACCCAACTACTAAGTCGAGATGATCAAATTGACGAACGATCCCATCAAATCGTCGGGTGCTCGCCTCGGTAACCGCATCCGAAGTAATCTTCGTGTTTCTGACCCTGTTATTCGATGAACCCAATCTACCAGAATCCATTCCCGACCTACCGAGCAACTCGACAGCGGACTGGGGGGACATACTGTAGGAGGTGGATTGCCCCATCCTTCAAGGCCAACCGGATAACAGGAACATCCCACTTAGGAGCGACCCAGGCCGGCCCAACGGCTGATCGCGCTTTGGCTTGGCCCAAGACCAACTATTCTTGTGACTAAACGATAAAAGGCAGCTGAACAGTGCACGCCTCAATGGGCCGACCAGAAATCCCATTGGCGAGAGGCCTCTTAAGGGACATTGACCTAGGTCATCGAGGAGGAGCAAATCATACTATAAAGGGAGAGGAGGAGCCAACGAGAAAGGGGACTGGAATCAAGCACTCATACCACAAGGCGGCTATAACTAGGGTTTTCACCTCTTTGTATCTTTTCGACTTGTACTTTCCCGGCTAGCTCACCGAGCAACGCCATCTCGTCTCGCTTATTTCCTCATTTGTATACCAACTCTCTCATCAATAAACTTACTCTTCCACTCATAAATAGTAAAATGCCTTTGAAATTAACGCACCGACGAGTCCTGTCACTCTATTTAGTTATACACGACCAAACTCGGTTCAAACAATCCTCTCCCCCATATCTGATCTGGAGTTCATAGTGCGGTGTAAAATACAAGTGTCTACTTATTTTAGACCACCAACGTGTCTCATTATTGATCCTAAGATTCATCAAACGCACTTTCTTTCTATCAAATACCAATCTAATCATATGCATCTATTTCTACTTACAATCTTGCGCATAAGAAAATGAAAAGAGGAGAGCATGATGGGTTACTTAGTGGAATGGTTCTAGACCAGCCTCCTTGCATGAGATCTATACCACTCAATACAAGATGAGAATGGAACTAACCACTAACATCCAACATTTCCATTTAATTACAACACAAACAACAAGCAATGCAATGAACTCAGTCATTACTACACATAACTCGACTCGACACCAAGCAACATATACACTAGGACCTAGTGCACGCACACAGTTGTCCCCAAGCATGGTGGCTGTCCTATGTGGTACCCACACCGAGCTATGATCCCCAACTCCTACATGACTACCCACTTGTGCCTCGCTGGCCCTCTAGGCACTAATCACTCAGTGGTTACCATAGTCACTTATACGCAGACTCGACATGACTCAATCCTTTCGGTGCCACTCTCACATCACATCACTATTCCACATCCTTAACCATACATCTCTTTCTAGACGCCACTCGTTCTCAGTGCCTTAGCATATTATTCCCATTTCCATCTCATTCTTAAACATATTTATGTAGACGCCACTCGTTCTCGGTATCACAAACAATACAACTTGCAATCAACACACACAACCTTAACATTATCTGTGGGAACTAAAATTCACATTGTCGATTTCCGTAAAATAAGGAAAGTTAGGAAACCCTAATTTCTCCAGGGGACCCGAATTATCTGCGTAAACACACGAATACGGAAAAGACAAAATAACAGAATATCAATAGTAAGTTGCATGAATGCGTTTTATTTATTGACAAGAACAGAGCTTACAAGATTTCACCAAAAACAAGATGAATAGAGAATTGCTACCAAAAAGAATTGTAGAACATAAGTGCAAAAATGTTGTAACTATAACCTTGCTAGTCTAGCCACCTAAGTTATAAGTTATTCTAAGCTAACAAGAATTATCTAAGTCTCAATCTTCGGACCCGAAGCTTCTTGCTTTAGTTTCCCATATATATGCCTTATAGGTCAGTCTTCCTTTCCTTTTATGCCCCTAAGTTGAGTTTATCGCTTTGCGAAAATATTCTATTTTCCCCTATCTTCATGTTTATCCTTTGAAACTTGACATTTATATTTTTCTGCAAATAATAGATAGAACATCATAATAACCTTTGGATCAACGCGTTTTAGATCATTTCGAGCCGTTTTTCGACTTAAACGTTTTAAGGATATCTCAAAGAGAAAACCTTTTGTACAATGTTAGTTTCATAATTAGTTTAAATTACTCATATAGTTGAGGAAACTTTGGTGTAAAGTCAACCATTTCCGTTTTATACTAACAATTTGAATTCATACGAGAAAACAGGTTTTTACGGTTTTTATCGTAAAGTTCCAATGGTAACTGATAGGATCTGATATTACCATTTTAGGCCATGATATCAGACCTATTTATAGTCTATTTTATGTTTCTGTAGTTGTATTAGAGTGTTTTCAGGTTCAGGTACGTTCTGGAGTACTTTAGTGATTTTGGAGCTGTTTGAGATGTAGAACTGTGCATATGCGTCAGAAGTTTATCTATGGATGAAGATCTTAACACTATGATATTGAGATTATATTTTTTATATGAGATATAAATTTGAGTTATCTTTCCAATGCCACCAGTTTGAGGTCAATCGGACCGTTAGATCTAAAGTTATGCCCAATTTACTGAAGAGTGGTATGTCTGCCTCGCGAGAGGAAGATGTCGAGAAGATGAATGAGTGTCGATCAACGGCCCAGCCTTGGTGTCGATCGACGGTGATCCCAGAAGAAAGGCCCAAATTTTTTTAAGCCCAGAAACCATCACAAATTATCAGAATACCCTTGCACGACTTTAAACCTTATTTATGTCTGTTTTATGCCATTGTTTAGGCAACAAGCTTTATTTTTATTCATAGTTCTAGGTTAGGAGAGAAGAGAGAAACTCATTCAGAGTTCTCCTGGAACTCATTTGGTTTTTTATTTCTTTCTATTTTATATCTATTCATTTTATGCTTTCATCTATCATGTCTGAGGAGATCCATCTGCTAGGTTTAGGTTTTCTAGGGTTTTGATGGATTAGAAAACAATGGAACTACTAGGATGATTATTAGATATATCAATAGGATTGTTCTTAATGTTTTTTGTCTAGAGTAATTAAATTGAAACATGATCATAGGATAGTTAGGCGCACACGAGAGCATGGTCTATTACCTGAATATAATCTTGTTGAGCTAGGTTGTTAGAAACAAACGAGAGTTGAACGAGGAACCTAGTGAACATATCAAATTAGGTCGTAATGCTTGACTCAAGCGACCATCGATCGATGCTAGTTCAATAGTGTCGATCGACGGTCAATCCGAGTTCACAACAAGAGTTGGAACAAAGACTTAGTAAATATACTAGACTCGCAGCAGAGATGGTCATCTTTTATATTAGATATCGAGTTCTATGACTAATATCCTTAGCTTCTATCCACTATAATCCTGAATACCTAAATGAAACCATAAGTCTAGCAATCTTTCCTTCCATAAAACAACAAACTCTTTGATTATTCATTACTCTATATATTATCTCACATAGCGTAGCCTGAAACTCAAGTCTATTGTGTGAGATATCGAGTCTCTGTGGATATGATCCTTAAGTACTACAAGCAATCTCTTATTTAATAAAGTTGCTCTTGGGGGTAATTTGAGCACATCAGTAACTCTAATCGAGACGAAACAAGTGTGATCGAAGTTCAAAAGAGGCACTGTCGGACATGGCTGATCCAACTCGCCTGATGGCAAGTTGGAGAAATTATTCTGAGAAAGTTCTCCTTAAGAGATGCAATCCTAGACGTTGATTTCAATATTACCCTCTTTGACCCCAACACCCTCTTTGACCCCAACAGTTAGCCCCTAGCTCGTAAGTTTTGGGTGCGATTCTTGCGGGCGAGTGATGTTGTTAATTGGAATCTACGACTAGGAACGAATTTCCTTGAAAGACTTTCTCGATTATTTTAATGCGAAGAACTGTCTCACGCTTTTTTCTTTCAAGTATTGGACTCCCATTCTTCATTCTCTTTATACTTTTTCAACTCTTTAAGTTTTTCTCTGCCTTATTTCTTAAAAGCTTCCCTCCTCAAAAATGTCTTCTTCCCTTAGCGGCCGAAGAGTTATGATGCTGAGATGAGCAAGGCCCTTCATGCGAGTACGTCAGACTCTCCTGTCCCCGGAGCCATTCCGGCTTATATTGAGTAGTTCGTCTCTTTTCAGGATGAGATTGATAGCAGTGACGCTGAGGGGGTGGTCAGTCCAATGCAAGCTGTCCCGCCGAATCTCCCTACTTGGTACGGCCTTGGATAGGAAGACCTCGTACCAATCACACTTGAGGAATGATGGGCGGAACCTTGAGCCTGAGAAGCTCCTGGCGTTGGGTGATCTTCACCATAGAGCTATGGACTGCTCTAGAGTTGTTTAGCGACTCCTGAGACACATGTGCACCATGCTTCATGTCTAGGATGTATCACGGAAACTCACACTACCTAGTGTGACAAACGAACTTGCGTAGCCATGTGAAAAATGAGGGAGGTCCACAAAGAGACATGCTTAATAGCCAAAAGCTTTAGATTTTATTCAATGAAAGTGTCCGTTACAATATGTGTTGCTTTTGGCTTTATAAAGAGAAGACATAAAACCCTAACTAGATACACTATCCTAACTCTAAAAAGGAAAACCAAAATCTATTTCTAATTGATTTATGAAACCTTAACACTAATACTATTCCTAGTTGGTTTTGAATTACAAGAAATCAGAAATACACCTAAGCTAAGCAAACCGGCCAACTTAAGTCAAGCTGGTCGATCTTTCCATTTATTGGGCTTGAAAAGCCCTCTTTAAGCAAACAACTTCGTGGGATCGTCCATGAACAAGTCCACCAAGTCCTTCCTCTCTTTCTGGTCCATGTAGCATGTGGGAAGATCATCCTTAGTCCATGTAACGTTCTGCTCCATTTATTTTCTATTAACATGCTGCTTCAAGGCCGTTCCATGAGTTCTTCTTTGGTGCAAGCCATTAATCTCCTTCTTTTTCTCATTGAAACACACTATAATCAGTGACTTTTCTGGGGCATACATGAGCTTCACATCCTTGAAGTTAAGGCTGAACCAGATCGCACCACCCCCTCCTCCTTTAAAAGGATTTGTCCTCAAATCCAGTCCATCTAATAAGATAGGACCGTCCCTATGCTTCTCTATATGTATTGTGGTTTTAACCAGTGTGTTGCTCCTGCTCTGTGCTCGTATGCATTGTTCCAGACGTCCAAGAGTTTCTCTAGAAGTTCTGGTGGTCGAACTAACCCCATATGACCGAGATTGAGCAGATCTCGATCATCTCTATCAGTACCACGTTCCCACCTCATTCTCTTTTTATTAGAAGGTTCAATATGATCAGGTGGACGTGTACAATGGCCCTCATACTCCCATTTGAGTTTTGGTTCATCTATGATATCCCCAAAACCGTGCACATATCGAGTTGTTGAGTGAAGAACTCCAACTTGGTCGTGTCTCTTCCTTATTCTCCTTCTTTGATCTTTGAAGACGGCTTGGATAAGAAATTCTTAGCCCCATTACCTGCAAGAATCACGATCTCTCTTAGTCTAGGATGATGAGGCCAAAGCAGCAAGTCTTTAAGTAGTTCAAGTAATTCAAACTTGCTTTCTTTCATCTTGTCTTTGCTGCTGATTTGAGCTACACTCCCCCCTCCTCCTTTAAAAGGATTTGACATCAAATCCTTCTCTTTGAGAATGAAAATTTCGTGCATACTCAGCTTGGTTGTTGCTCTTTGCACCAGAATGTTGTTATTGCTCTTAAGCTCACATAGCTTTCCTCCTTGTTCAAAGATGAAGTTGTGCAGCTCTTTGACAAGTTTTAAGTGATCCATGAGACTGAATCTAACAAAAACAAGAGTCTTGGTCAGTGAATAATAAGAAGAAAATCTAATGAATCTACCTTGTTCAAGCAAATTCTCAGATGACTCCTTATGAACTACAAGCGCCGCATCAAGTTTTTTTTTCTTTAGCCTCAGTTAGGTCAAGAATATGACCACATAAAGCTACTGGTACGTGCTCCTCTTGCTGTAGTTGAATGATTGAATGTTCTCCTTGACAAGGAGTGTTTAGCACTGATTCAATCTCAGGTTTCTTCTCAGCCGTTTGTGAGCATGGCTTAGAAGTTTGTTTTCGTGCTTTCTCAGTTGGTTTTAGATCAGGAGGTTTCCATCTTTCATGATCTGATTTCATTGGCGCAATTACTACCAGACCCTCAAATGCTTGCAACAAATCTCTCCTGAGTTCATCTTGAAATTGTTGGCTATACAAATATACTATGTATGCCCTAATATTTGCTTTGTAGACGAGATTTTGCTTTCTCTTGTATTGATTGTAGACCACGGCTGTTAGGTTTTCCAATTGTTGTTCAGTAAAGATCAGAGTCTGGTTTGTTGCAACTCTCTTCCCCGTTGCTTGTTGTTTTGCCTTATGTTCATGTTTCCTATAAGAAGACATTGAAGATTGCTGGATAGATGATGGAATTTGTGATCCTAGTTGAAGATCAGCAAACCCTAAACCCCCTAGTGGCTCTGATAGCACATGGTACAGAAGTGGATAGGAAGACTTCGTCCCAATCACACTTGAGTGATGATGGGCAGATCCTTGAGCCTGAGAAGCTCCAGGACGTTGGGTGATCTTCACAATAGAGCTATCGACTGCTCTAGAGTTGTTTAGCGACTCCTGAGACACAAGTGCACCCTGCTTCATGTCTAGGATGTATCACAGAAGCTCACACTACCTAGTGTGACAAAGGAACTTGTTCACCATGTGAAAAATGAGGGAGGTATCCAAAGGGACGTCCTTAGTAACCAAAAGCTTTAGATTTTATTCAATGAAAGTGTCTGTTACAATATGTGCTGCTTTGGCTTTAGAAAGACAAAACAGAAAACCCTAACTAAAAAACCCTATCCTAACTCTAAAAAGGAAAACCAAAACCTATTTATAATTGTTTTATGAAACCTTAACCCTAATCCTAGTTCTAGTTGGTTTAGAATTACAAGAAATCAGAAATACACCTAAGCTAAGCAAACCGGCCAACTTAAGTCAAGCTGGTCGATCTTTCCATTTATCGGGCTTGAAAAGCCCTCTTTCAGCCAACAAATTCTTGGGCTCGTCCATGAAAAAGTCCACCACATCCTTGCTCTCTTTCTGGTCCATGTAGCACGTGAGAAGATCATCCTTTGTCCATGTAACGTTCTGCTCCATTGATTTTCTATCATGCTGCTTCAAGGCCGTTCCCTGAGTTCTTCTTTGGTGCAAGACATTAATCTCCTTCTTTAGCTCATTGAAACAGACTATAAGCAATGACTTTTCTGGTTCACACATGAGCTTCAAATCCTTGAAGTTGAGGCTGATCCAGATCGCACCACTACTCCAGCTGGCGTCGTGGCTCCCTTAGTCGAGGTACCGCCCTTGCACAACGTTGCTCCTGATGGAGGGGCGACCATTGCGGCTGTACCCACGCCTAAGGCCGTAACCCAACCGTAGGGTTCGTCTACGACTCTGATTCCTGTTGTCGAACCCGACCCAGCTTCAGAGTCGATTATTCTTTATCTTGCCAAGAGCGAAATCGTTTTAGGACTGTGCACTCCTAGCGCCACCCCAATTGTTACTTCAGGGGGTCGCAAAAGGCCATGCACTAATCTCTACGTGACTAAGAAGAGGACATGCACCAAGGGCGTCATGCTGGTCCTTTGTCAGAGCGTCCGGTTCAGGTCTGATGCCACAACATCGTGCCAAGGTTTGTCTCAAGAGTGTTTCTTTGTGAGTACATTGGTTGTTCTTTGATTGCCATCTTGTTTTCGCAGTTTGTGTATTTGATTGATGGGATGATCAATGATAGCAGATCAGAAGTTGAATGTCTTACAAAGAGTGGGCGGGGTCGCATGATAAGTCATCGCAACTCAAGGCGAAGTTGAAAGTTATCGAGGACTCTTATTCTCTTGAAGTATCTTAGTTTGAGACTCGGATCAGTGAGCTCGAGAGAGTTCTTGGGAAGACTGCAAGTTCTTTAATTAAGGCTAAACAGGCCAATAAGACTAAGGCTTCTCAGTTGTGTCATCTGCAACACCAACTTCAGAACAGAGAAGGGTCGACGAGTTGCATGATTGAAGAGGCTAAAGATTCTCTTCATACCGAGTTTCATGCTCGTTTTGCAAGGATCTCCAATTCCCTTGACTCCTTGGTGATGGTTCGTAATTGAGACCTGGCTCTGGCGTCCATCGAAGGGGGGATGGGTGAGATTCAGTTGTTTTATAGCGAAGCACCCCCATCTCCACGGGCCAAGGAGGCTAAGCTCTTTGCTCGTAAAGAGGAAATGACGAACGTAGAGGGCGACTTTGATCTGATACTTGATGGCCTGAAGTCCAATTGTACCCTTCCATCTTGCTCGAATAGCCTGGAGAGGCAAGATCTCGTGGTCGAAGAAGGCGAAGGCGGCGCGGCCCCGAACTTGGACGAGGTGATGGGCGAAGATGAGGTTCCGTGTTTGGAGGAAGAGTGAGGTTGCAGTCTCGTTTGAGACTTTTGTTTTTTTTATGTTATGGTTTGTGTTTATTCTGGCCACATGTGGCCATTTTTTCATTTCGAGACTGGCCGATTGCAGCTTTGAATCCCCACCGCTTTGTGGCTTTAAATGAATTTCATTTTGTGTTTTAAGAGTGTATGAGTATTCGTGGGAGCGTATAGGGAGATTATGAGTTGTCATCTCATATCTGACCCTGGGCGGATTGCTATATTCGTGGGCCGTTTCGAGGGTTTTTCGCAATACTTGATTTTGTGAGATTTCCGAGGACGTCAAAATACAAGCAAAGAGACATATTTTGGATTTTTTATAGTCGGTTGTATGAGAGCTATCTCTACAAGATGGCTTAGTCTGTTTAGGAAATTGAGAGTTTGTTGTGATCAGCAACAAACATATCGGTAGATATTACAATTTTTGAGTCTTCGCGAAGGGTACAAGTTTGAGAAGGTGTTTTTGAGACGAGGGTTCCGTTTGGAAAATTTTTAGCGAAAAACAGTTCTTTGAGTGTTAGCGACGTCTCGCTGTGTCGAAGGTTGCGTTTCTCTTATGCCGCATCTGGCGGTTAAATGTTTGCGGGCTTGAAGCGTTGTATGAGTATGATCGCTGGTTTTTACTTCAGCTTCTTTGAGCGAGGCAAGTTGCGAGATTGAGTTTTGATGATAAGGGAGATTTACGAGGCTTGTAAAAGTCGCATTTCGTTTCTTATTGTTGGAAAAAGTTTCAAAAATACCGAGTACAAGAGCGAATATTTTGAACTTGGGAGTATACATGTATACATATACATACCCTCCTCTCCCCCTATTAGAGGAGGGGACACCTGAACTAGTCTTGCGACGAATTGCCTACGTACCCCTTTTCGGGGATCAAGTTGTCTCGTAGTTTAGTTGGTTGCGGTGTGATTGTTTAGTGATAATAGTTTTGAGGTGAATCGCGTTCGAGATTCTTGGAATTTTGAAGCTCCTGGTCGGATGACCTTTATGACTTTGTAAGGTCCTTCCCAGTTTGTTCCAAGTTTTCCCGCGTTTAGATCAGCGGTGTTTTGGAAAATTTGTGTAGAACTATATCGCCTTCGTTGAACCTGCGATTTCGCACGTTTGAGTTGTAGTATTTTACAGCAGCTTGTTGGTAATTCTGTATTCGTATGAGCGCTTGATTCCGGTGCTCGTTGATGAGGTCGAAATAGTCTAGTATCATCGAGTTATTAATGTTTTCCCGTTCTGAAAGCAGCCTCATTCGTACTCCGGAAAATCTGACTTCAGCTGGGATCATGCATTCAGTCACATAGACGAGGGCAAAAGGAGTTTCCCTTGTTACCCTTCTTGGTGTGGTTCGATGGGACCAAAGGACTCCTTCGAGTTTCTCCATCCAACGACCTTTTTTGGTGTCTAAACGTTTCTTGAGGCCGTCTTGGAAAGTTATGTTGATGGTTGGGATTGGTTATTTCCCTGCGGATAACTGATTTTGTTAATCGTGTCTTCCACTTTTCGAAAAATGCCTCAAATCTAGCCGAAATAAACTAAGATCAATGTCTCTTACGATCTAGTATGGGACTCCGTGTCTACAGATGATATCCTTCCAAACAAAGCTTTCGACTTAAGCGTCTTTAATGTTTGCATAAGATTTCGCTACCACCCCTTTTGGGAAAAAGTCTGTTAGGACTAGCAGAAACCGTTTCTGCTTTGAGTTATGTAAGGGACCGACGACGTCCATTGACCATCGCATGAATGGATTGGGCGACAAAATGGAAGAGAGGACCTCTGCGGGATGGCGATTTTTGGTGCATGTCTCTGGCATTTCTTGCATTTCCGCGCAAATTTTTTGCAGTCTTAAACCATTGTTGGCCAATAGTGACCATGGCGTTTTATCTTGATTGCGAGAAATCTTTCGTCAGAATGATTCCCGCAAGATCCAGAATGGACTTCTTCCATGACCTTTCGAGCTTTTTCTACTTCTACACATGTCATGAGTGGTCTAGAGAATCTCCATTTGTAGACATCTCTGTCCATTAAGACGTATCGTGCGGCCTGGGTTTTGATTTTCTAGGCCGCCCATTTTTCTGTAGGGAGTATTCCTTCGGCGATGTATGCTCGGATTGTTTCAAACCATGGTTTTTCGCAGCCGTTCGGATCGTTCCATGTTTTCTTCAGGTTAGTTGTCGAATTCGTCGATATCGTCATCATGGGGATTGATTAAGTTTACGACGATTGGTGGCCTAATCTTGGGTGTTCTATGAATTTGACAGGGATTACTCATCTAAGTCCCGGATCCAAACTTGATGCCAGAGCCACCAAAGCATCAGTCAGCGCGTTTTCCGCGCGGGAGATTTGTGTGAGTGCGAATTGATTGAATTCTTGGGCGAGATCTCAGAAGAATTTCATGTATGAGTCCATTCTTTCGTCTCTAATTTCGTACTCGCCGCTGAACTGGTTTGCGACAAGCTGAGAATCACAGTAGGGTGGACGTTGCATATTTTAAGCCCGAGAGCTAATTGTAATCCGGCAAAAAGTGCTACGTATTTGGCTTCATTGTTTGAGGCGTGAAATACCAACCAAAGGGATTGCTCCAACCCTTCTCAGATTGGTGAAGTTAGCCGAATCCCGATTCCTGACCTTTGTTTGGATTAAGACCCATCAACGTGGAGATCCCAAGTCGAGTTTGGTTCCTGGTTTAACACGCATTCCATTGGAAATTCGACCAAAAAATCAGCAAGTACTTGCGACTTGGCGCTCGTTCTCGTTCGATACTCAATGTCATATTCACTTATTCGACTACCCATTTTATAGTCTTCCTTATTGAATGGGGCTATGTAGAATCGTACAGAGCGGGAACATGGTGAGGATTACGATTGCGTGTGACTGGAAATATGGTTTCAATTTTTGAGCCGCCCTTACTACTGCGAGGGCTAATTTTTCATTAGCGGGTATCGCGTTTCAGCGTTTAACAAAGTTTTACTTACGTATAAAAATTGGTTTATGCTCTCTTCGTTCTTCTCTGATGAGGACCCCACTTACGGCTATTGCTTATATTGCGATAAACAGGAACAATGTTTCTCCTTCCATTGGTTTGGCGAGAACTGGAGGAGAAGTCAAGTATTGCTTCAACTGTTTGAAAGATTTCTCACATTCTTTGGACCACTCAGATTTTTTGTTCCCTTTCAAAGTGTCGTAAAAGGGGAGACAATTATCAGTTGATTGGGAGATGAAATGGTTGAGTGCTGTGACTCTTACGGTTAATCTATGTACTTCTCGTTTCGTTCTCGAGGATGCCATTTCGATCAATGCGTTGATTTGTTTTTATTCGATTCGATCCCTCGATATGTCACGAGATATCCGAGGAATTCCCCAGATGCAACAAAAAATCTGCATTTTGCCGGGTTTAGCTTCATATTATCAGGTTCAACCTCTCGAAGCATTCCTGCAAATGAATGACATGATTTTTCTTTGAGAGATTTAACGAGCATATCATCAATGTAAACCTTATAGAAATATGTGTCACGATCTGTGATGAACGCATTTTTATCGCGATCTTTGGGATACATCATGGTCTTGATATAACCAGAAAAGGCATCCATGAAAGACATGATCTTATTTCCGACCGTCGCTTCTACCCAACGATCGATGTGTGGCAGCGGGAAGCTGTCCTTATTGAGGTTAGTGAAATCGACGCATACTCGCCACTTTCCGTTTTTCTTTTGACGAAGACGGGGTTAGCGAGCCAGTCTGGATATCTAACTTTTGTTATTGAGTCCACCTTGAGTAGTTTCTCAACTTCCTCGTTGACCGTAGTGGCACGTTCGGGTCCCAACTTCCGTTTTCTTGTTTGACAGGTTTGAAAGTAGGATCGACGTTGAGTTCATGACTTGTTATGTTCATGTCATTCCCTAGCACGTCTTTTGCAACCCAGACAAACGTGTGAAAGATCTTTTTTCAAAAGGACAACGATCTCTGTTTTAAGAGGCTCTGAAAGGTTAACGATGATTTTGATGCAACGTTCCGGGATTGGCTGATCCAACTTGCCAGATAGCATGGTGGATGTGGTTCATCCAGCTCGCCTGATGGCAAGTTGGATGTGGTGCATCCATCTCGCCAATAGGCGATTTGGACTGGTCGATCCAAATCGCCATCAAGCGAGTTGGACTTGTCGATCCAACTCGCATGATGGCGAGTTGGATGTGGTGCATCCAGCTCGCCATCAGGCGAGTTGGATCCAGGCGAGTTGGACTTGTCGATCCAACTCGTTTGATGGCGGGTTGAATGTGGTGCATCTAACTCGCCATCGGGCTAGTCGAATTGGTGATCCAACTTGGCATTGTTCTTGTTTCTGACGCGGCCATTGTTTCAAGGTTTCTTACTTAGGATATTTCCTGAAATTATTCCGAGAAATTTCTACTTAAGAGATACTATCCAAGACGCTGATCACGAGATTACCCTTTTTGACCCCCAACATTATCTATTTGGCTCAAACTATTCATCTATTAACCTAAGCATTCAATTATTTCTAACAACCTGGCTTTCACTATAGCCTTACAAAACAAACATTCATACAATCACAACATCAGTCAATCTCTCTCATCAACACAAGGCAGTCCACTAAGTCTTTTAATCAGTATGAGTGTTTTTATGCAACATGATTCATGCATCTAATAACCTATCGACCATTTTTAACTACCAACCTAATTAGCAATTAGATATAACCAAACCCTAATTACCACATCAAGCAGTATACATAATCATTTAAGAAAACTGGGTTTGAATCACCTCACATAAAAGTAGATCTAATAATCTGGAGATTTGGAACTAGGGAACAAGAGAGAACAACAAACGATATCCAGCAACCAAAAACAACAACCACTCGACCCCACCACACTCAGCTGCCGGCGAGGTGAGAGAGCATCAAAGTCGCCAAGGACAGAGAAAGATCAGGACCCGAGAGAGAGAGAGAGAGAGAGAGAGAGAGAGAGAGAGAGAGAGAGAGAGAGGCTAGGGTTTTTAGTCTCTAGGATTTCCTTGAAAATAGACGTATTTTTCTACAAATGAGGTAAATTACCCATGTCCCTTTCTCAAATATAGAAAATTTCTAACCCCCTAAGAACTTCCCTCAACTTCATCCTAATGCGAAAACCATCATTATCGTGGCAACATATCTGACAGTTTTTCAAGAGCCATCTATGAAACCCTTTTGTTTTTCTTGTTCGAGGAAGCAAAAATCCATGAAATTCAGTGATATAGATGAAGTTTATATGTACTATCTTTTTCCCTAGCTGATTTTTTTTTTGAATGAATGTTAGATCTATTCAATCCAAAAACCCTTTGTTACATCTAAATATATTTATTTATTTTATTGTTCTAAAAAATACATATTAAGGAGTAATGAAAAAGAGTAGGTAACTGTTATCGCACTCGTGTACTGAACCAGAGGCGCGGACCTTTCTCATAGTGTAGGTCACCCATTAGTCTGATCTAACTCATTCTATTTTTGACTGTCTTCTCGATGATGTTGATGAATTGTTCCTGCATGAATTGCGGTTCTCCATGTTGTCTGCGGTTTTGTTCCCTCCATAGGTTGTGAGCAGGGCCGGCCCTGGGCTAAAGCCTATAAAGCATAAGCTTTAGGCGCCACGTAATATAGAGTTTAGGGGCGCCACAATATAGAGGTCTACTTTGGTTTAGTGACCAGCGACCTATTATTTTGACTTGCAGGGAAGCAGTTCGACCCCAGCGTCCCTTTGATAATAATAACATTTTTCCTTTATAATAATAGTCAAGAATTTGGGAAATTTTTATGGTTATCACATTATTAGTACTGATTTTACCTTTATTAAAGAGATATTTTCATAAATACCATTTTAAGAGATAATTTAAAAAAAAAAAAATTTTAAACTTTACATTCATAGAGGATCTCATTATATGTTGTAATAACCCTAGTTTCTTTTATTAGACGTATTATTTAAATGGTATATATGCAATTTAATTAAAAAAACTTTAGTATTCTTTTTACCTTATTAGAGACAATTTATCTTCTTTCTAATTTTTTTCTCGGTTAAGTGTTAACAAGAAATAAACAATAAATTTGAATTATAAATTGTACATATTCCTTGTTTCATCATGACTGACTTTGGTAGGAACAGTTGCATCTCCTATTAGATTTTTCTATTCCTTCAATCTTCTTTTTTTTTTGTAAGTTCTTGTAATTTTTTTTGAAACTTTTGAAATTCAATAAACATTAAATTATATAGGGTTCTAGTATTCTGTGAGACTATCAAATCAATAAATTTTACAAAGTGAAATAGCATTAAATTTATTTACCATAAGTTTTGGTATAGTTTATAATTATATATATATATGTGTGTGTGTGTGTGTGTGTGTGTGTGTTTGTTTTAATTTGTAAAAAAAGCTATCAAGAAGTATAATTGAAATAAGCCAAGTGAAACTACAAGTATAAAAAAAACACATAAGGTGAGCTCCAAATGATATATATTTAATAGATTTAAGTTTTAATAATATTTAGTAATATTTTGATTACATGTTTATATATAGTTAAAATTTTAACTATAACTAAGGGGCAGTATTTTTTTTGTCCCCTTTAGGCATTACACGAGTCCGGACCGGCACTAGTTGTGAGTAGTGGGTTGAGACAGGTACCTGGTGATGAATAATGTCATCTTGTTGAAAGTTGAAACAAAGATTAGTGAGATGAGAGTGTTCCAGTTGACAATGTACTTCTCTTTCATCACATGTTCTCTTGAATTCCTTCAAGACCGTGGCAGCAAAGGCACACAAAAAGAATAGATGATTTCTGACTCTATTTGGTGTTGACAAAAACTGCATGATAAATTTATATCCCAATTCCACTCCGCCATGCTTTCTCACATAGCCAAGGGATCTCTAAATGATTTCCATAGCATGCAAGCATACTTCAGAGTAACATCGGGGAACCAAATGCCTTTGCTCTAGTTGCATTTCGGTTTCTCCTCTTTGTTCAGTAGCCAAGTAGTTTTAGAATCAAATCGACCCATGTATTTATCTTCTTTTCCCCTTCAAAATACAACATCCTCATCGTGATAAGCATTTATTTTCCTCGATGCAATTTTTATTCACCACACTGAGGACCACAGTCGACATCGACAGAGTCGATTGCTTATCATTGCATTATTTAACTGTGGCACAGTTTGGAATGCCCAAATATATGGTTCCTCATGCGACAAGAACTTCTTCTAGACATCCTATGTTTGACCAGTTACAATGCCAAAAAGAGGTGGTTTCACCATTCTTTACCACCCTGTGACATTTTTTTGCAATATTTCTCATTTTCGAGTATTTTACCCACATCCATGAACCGAGTGTTGTTGTTTCTTTTAATCCAAAATAAACCTTCCGTATGAGATAGAGATTGATGCATTTGACCTATATTGATGAGCTGCTCGAGAGAGTACATTGTACTAGTTCAAACAAGATACCATATTCATTTCATGTAAAGGTCTCAAGCCCAATCCACCTTTTGCTTTTGGTAAACATACCTCTTGCCAAGCAAACTTAGATTTCCGAGTTGCTAGTTCTGGTCCCGGGCAGAGAATAAAAAACAAAGTTAGCTGATCTGATCAAGACTTGCATTGGGCAGCTTGAAAGCAACAAGCCAAAAATGGGTAAGACGCATAATTACCGAGTTTATCAGTTGTAGTCTTTCAGCATAAGACAAGAAGCGTCCACTCCAATTACACATTCATGTTCTGATCTTCTCCATGAGAGGAAGGTAATCATTAACTGTCATTCTCTTCTTGATAAGAGAAAGGACAAGGTAACGTACTAGTAGCCTTGACAAGGTAACGTACTAGTAGCCTTGACAAGGTAACATACCAGCAGAAAATGGGAAATTACTGAGGATGGATGTTTGGTTTTCCAAAGAGACACCAGCCATATACTAGGTCAAATTCATCAAACACTGTCATCACTCCTATTGACATTTTCTGACCATCTACGAACAACATGATATCATCAGAAAAGGAAAATGCTCATCATGATACCATACTACCTAAAATTAAAATCATAAATCAATTATATTAGTTATTTTGGGTATTTTATGGATAAAATTGGATGATTTGGATAAAAATACCCAAACTAAATCATATACATGGTTAATTTCAGATAAAATTACCTATTCAAACAACATCTTATGAGTATTTTGGTTATTTTGCGTAAGTTTAAATAATTTGGATATAAAATCTGTGAGCCAAATTGGGTAGTGTTTATTCTGGAAGTGTCTCAAATCTTTGTGTGCTTGTAAAAACCCAACATTCGTTGGGTCAGACATAATCAAAGTGCATTGCGTTTGGCTAAGAATCAAGTGTATCATGCAAGGGTAATCACATTGCTATATGGTTTCACAAAGTAAGGGAGTTAGCAACTTTTAGAGAAGTCTTTATTGGAGAAGGTGCACACGCCCGGAAATGCAGCTGACATGTTTGACCCAGCCTGCTACAACGGCGAGTTCGAGCATTGCTTGAATTTTCTCTATGTTGGGCGATGCTAAGAAGCATAGGAATTTCCTTCTAGAATATAGATGGGATAAAGAGTCTTGTAGAAATTTTTCATCAAGATGGAGTTTGTTAATTCTAGAAGGGTCTTAATTCTTGTAGACTCGCTATCAAGGTTGACATCTGGGGGTGCAGGGGCCAAAAGCCCCTATGGTATATTGTATACCTTTAAGGATTAGAAAAATTATTTTTTCTAGGATATGAATGTACTTCTTAAGGGAAAAGAAAATCGGGTTTTGAGGCTGCTATGAGTACGGGTCAATGGATTGTAAAGTTATTAAACCCACATAATAATATACAAAACCTAAACGTGTATTAACCTCAATCGTTTTGGTTTCTTTGCTCTCTTTGGGTTTGATTTGTGTTTGTTCATAACAAGTAGTTTGGATACTCCGGCAAAAATATTTAACCCGCATCAGATACTATAGATAACATGTTACTTTC